>VZTD01003771.1:759374-838593 GCA_013397725.1 Rhagologus leucostigma
GCCGGGCCTCGCCGCCATCTTGGCCGCTGCCCCGGGAGCGGGACGGGCCGTGCCGGGCCGGGGGAGGTACGTGGGGCGCGGGGGGCCCGGGCCGTGAGGGAGTGGGGCGGTGCTGCCCTTGCTCGGGGGGACGGGATGCCCGCCAGGCGGGAGCCGCCCGTGCCCGGTCTCGGCCGCGCTGGTTGGCCAGAGTCGGGCAAGGGCGACATCCCCGCCAGCGGCGGTACGGGGAGGCTGCCCGCAAATCCGAGACTTTCCGTTTTACCCGTTTCCGTTCTTCGGTGCCCGTTTAAGTACAAAATCGTTGCCGTGTTTGAATAAACCCTCCCGTTGTTCTGGGCTTTGGCGGAGGTGCGGAACCGCTCGGCCGAGAGTGAGCAGGCTCGGGTCAGAGCCCCGTACCGGCGGATCTGCACCGCTCACGCTCCACGATGAGGCGCAGGGACGAGGGGGATTGCGCACCGGGCTGGCATTTACTGTGGCTGTCAGGGCAGACAGCGCAGGGCCTGCGGGAGGGGCGCTGCGGGAGCCGCCGTTCGCGGCAGAGCCCGCCGCAAGGCCGGGCCGGGAGGGGCAGGGCGGGCGGTGGAGCGGCGCCGGCTCACCTGGGTCGATCTTCAGCAGCGTTGCTGGAGCCATGGTGTTCCTACTCGTGCTGTACTTCCTTAATTAGCAAGGGGCCTCGTGAGTGCAGATCTGCATAATATGCTCTGGGAATCAACCCGTTATCCACCGCTATGCACTGCACATCGCTTCTGCCCTGTTCATTACCCAGCGTTAACTGAATGGAGGTTGTCGCTTCTTCTCTTTTGTTTCAGTTCAAATCTGCTTTGAATTAGTAATGCACTTACCATCTTTTCAGTATGATGAATGATTCGTACCCATTAAGTGTTAATCAAACTGGAGGAATAGCATCACCGTTCGGTGTTGCTTTTCTGTAACCAACCAGGCAAAAAATCGTATTTGAATAATGAAAATTTGTGTTCATAGTAGGCAGACTGCAGTATGGGAGAGGAAAAGGTATTTTGCAAGAAATCAAAACCAAATTCAATTACTCATGCAGGAGGTAAAATGATGGAAACAGTGTTTTACAAAAGAACTGACTATGCCAACCTTGAGAATGATTCTGCTGTGGCAGTTCCCAGCAGGTTTGAATCATACATAGCTTCTCATTTATTTATTAAAGGGGAAAAAAAAGAAGAAGAAATATCTGAATTATGTTTCCCTGGAAAAAATGTCTTGGGACATTATTGTGCTGTGTTGGATGCTAACTCAAAAACACAAGCAAATTTGGGGGTTTTTTGGGAACAAACAGATTCTTTACTGCCTGTGTACACATATTTGAAAATTCCTTGCAAATGGCAAATCAAACATTAAGAATACTCCATGTCCTCTCATGTTTAATTTTGCGGGTTTTATTCAGAAATGAAATTTTCTGTTGTGCAAGACAGCTGTGCACCAGCAAAGTCCCAGTTATTCTCTCATATAAAGATCTCCTTATATGAAGAATCTTTAATAGAAACCTTGTCATGAGGATTCAGAAAAGAGAAATTGAAGTCCTTGAGGTAGAGAAGTCTGAACAGCAGGAGACAAGTAGTAGCTGTGCTTCATGGCTGTAATAATGGCAAGAAACCAAATTAAAATTTGTTTAAAATGTTATGTTCATTCCTCTTATTTCCCTTTAATTTTTCCTCAACTTACAGATTCACATATAACTTTAAAAAATTAATACAGAGAAGATAAGTTATATCTTTTTTATGCTTATTGAACATAATGGATGAAAGGCAAGCTTTTAACAGGAGCTTCTTAGAATAAGACAGTATTCATGAGACTCATTCATACAGGATGAAAGAATAAAAGTGCTGCTTTGCTCTCTCCTCTTGGAGGAGAAGGAAGGTACAAGTAGTGCCTTCTTTGTGCCCTCTGTGTTTGGACTCGTTGTGGCAGAGTGCACACACGTTAGGAAGAGCTGTCATGTGCAGCGGAGTTCCAGTGGTACTTGCTGGCTCTGTTGGAATATTTCAGTAGTGCATAGCTCTCTGGCACTGTGCTTGTCCTTTCTGGACCCTTGAGTGCCTCTTCAAATAGAGCCTGTGAAAGAGAGTAGTATAAAGCTGGTAGCACTGTTGCTCCGGCCTGTCAGACTTACTAGAGGAGTGAACTGGGAGAGCATGGTGGAAAACATCTTCACTAAGAACTACTGAGTTGGGGCTTTTATATCCTATGGTTGAATCCTGCTGCCTTGTCCATTCAGAGTTCCTCATGATTTGGCTGGAATATGAGCCTAATTGTCAGTCTTTTCCTGAAAATACTGTGGACAGTAAATATGTGACATGATACTCAGTTTATCTGTGTCCATTTGGCCCTCTGTCTATGCAGTACTGCTTTCAGAGAGTGAATTTCTTAAGTCATCCCTTACTAGTCTTAAAGCTACTGATTCAGATGTAAGTTGTGTTCGAAATGTTCCACCTCCATGTAAAACTGTAGTTTTAGCAATGAATTTTTAATTGCTTTGGTGTGGGTTTTTTTTCTAAGAAACTCTTGCTTTTCCAGCTTTTACAGCAAAGCTTTCTATTCTTGCAGGTCCCAAAGGGAACTGCAGTTATTCAGGATCTAATATTGTTCAATTATTTGCAATCTAATATTGTTCTGTTGACAAGAGATGGAACTCTCTTGCCAGCAATTAGAAGATTTATACTGGAACTAAATTGAACAGAGGCGCCATGCAAGTGTGTTATTGGAAAGCTCATCAGACAGTAGATGAAATGCTGCACAAATTCTCATGCAGGCTGTAATTGCTACTGGTAAAAGCATGGAGGAAGTTGCAAATTTTGTTGTGGATACCAAACACTGGTTTAAGACAACTTCACAGTATTCTCAGAGGACTACTTCCTTTTAAAAACAATTCCAGAAAGTTACTAACAGTGTTTTAAATGAGAGCAAAGATAAATAAATGTATACTGAACATCTGAGAAGCAAAACATTTAGTCTTTAATAGGAATGATCTTGCTGATAAAATATGTTTCTGAGTAGTTGTACAGACACAAGCACTTCATGGTATTGAGTGGATACAAAGTTTTGCTTGACTAACAGAGGGGGACAACAGGCAGTTCTTAAGGAAGGTTGCAAAAATGTTTTTACTTTGATGTGCAGATACCTAAACCATGAACATCGTATGTGTAAAAAGATTTCATGACACTTGAGCAGCATCATTAAGACACGCAAACAATAATAGGAGCATAAAAATACCTATGAAAGTACAGAACATTCATGTTTTAGTAAACCTGAGACTTCCAGATTTATCATTTTGAAACACAACTGCTAATGATATGTCAGGTTGGTCCAGCCAATGCCATGTTGGCTGTCTTGAAAGTGTTGTTCAGGTGTTTAATGGGACTTCCATTTATTAGGTGTTCTGGTTTGAGAGCCAGTGAATGGGGTTGGGGAGGTCAGAAACATATTCATGGCACATTTTGAATTTATAGGAAAAAGCTAAAGTACTGACTAGCTGATTGTCACAAAAATACTAGCTTTACAATAGAAATAGAACTGCCTGTTTTAGCTTATTTCTCCAAATTGCTTTAAGCATTTGATTACTTCCCATGCACTTGTCACTAGAAGTTCATTTCCACAAATACATAACAGAGACTCAGATAGTGTACCCCCACTAATCCTTCCACCCTTTACAGCAGCTTTCCAAATTCAGGGAACATGGAAGCTGTGGAATACTTTCCTAGTGATTGTCCAGTTTGGAGCCGTTTCCAGTAATTAGTACTCGCTCTAAAGGGTATTGCAGAGGTCAGTGATAAATTCCTCACTTCCTAGTTTCAGAGCTTTGGATGTAACTCAGCTCAGCGTTACAGAAAAGCAGCTGTTAACAGTATTTCTGCATTAATTACATTTTAGAGTACTTAATTGTAGCTAAGGACAAGCATGTGCAATCAGTCTTTTTTCCCATGCTCGCAGCCTCTCTCTCTTGCCAGTGAGCTCCACTTTTGCCTTGTGAGCCTGCTGTGACTTTAGTCCAGATGTTTCCGTGCCAAGAATTTGAAAATCAGTAACACTGCAAATCCAGATTTAGTCAAAAGAAAAGTTAGAGACATGGAAACAGCGCATTGAAGGCATCTTAGTTAAAATATGGTTTTCTTCTGTGTGGACTTCAGATTCCGGTAGAATGGGAATGACTGAGAAGAACCACATGGAGTTTTGCATGTCAGAGCAAGGATGGGAAGTCTGTGAGAAGAAGCCGCAAAACTGCAGGGCTGCTTGTTGTTGCAGAGCTTGTAAGATGCCTTTTAGTCAGACAGTAACATAAAAGGCTGTCAACCTACTGAAAATGAGCTTGAGCAGGTTGCTTTGGCCTAGATGCAAATAATGATCCATGTACACCTTCAGTCTGCTCTTAGGTAGGCCTGAAAGCAGGGAGATGGGAGGCATGTCCTTTTGAAATAGTCCTAGAAACACCTTCAGTACCTTACATAGAGTGGTTTTTATGCTGACATCTCAAAGTGGTGTCTGCATACACTGCTACCTGTAGAAGAATGTCATGATTCATGAATTCTGGTGATGTACTTTTGCTACTGTTTTTTTAAACTTAGGAACTTTGTTTCGAGACCTTTACCCTCAAAGTGCTGCAGCTCTTAACACAATTTGCTGTTGGCCACAAATAGTGACCTACTGGTGTGGGGAATTTTAATGTTACTGGATTGATTTCTTATGTTCAGCATTTGTCAGTCTTTTTTCATTTTCAAGTGTAATGTTCTGATGAGACAAGAAGGTAAGGTACTGAGAAATTGATTCAGGGATCTCTACATGTCTGAAATGAAATCTGGCACTCAAAAATAGAGTAACAGGGAAATCTTCAGTGTTTGGAGCAATGTAAGTAATTTTTGTTGAGTAATAGTTTACATATCTTGTATTGATTTTTTTTTTAGTGTTACCCGTTGTGAGATATTCAATATGAAATCCATCTTTAATCAGCTGATGCCAATTGGTTGACAGTGTATGGGATAAATCAAATTACTAAGTCTTGTGTATAGTAGACTGATGTCCCCACTGCTATAAGAGCTTCTTTATTCTAGTCAGCACTGGGAAGTGTACCAACTGAGCTGCCCCTTGACTGACAGGGCAGGGCTTGTGCCTCTGCAAGGAGAGAGCTCAGTTTTCCAGAGCACTTCAAATTAGCAGCAAATTAGCATACTGCTAAAACTTGTGAAGGAAGAGAGGAGTGTGTGAAAGGATTTGAAGGGAAGTCTTACACTAGAAGCAGAATATGTATCATGGGAAATCCTGTAATCCCTATCTTCCTACTCAGAAGATAGGCTAGGCAGCTGGGTGAGATTTTACTGCTCAGTTTCCACAGGTACTACAAAGCTGTCCTCTGCCAAGCATGGTCCCCTGGATCAGTTTGCAACTCTGGTTCACCACAAGGCCACACGAACACTCCTGTGAACACAGCTGGTACCTAGGCAGCTTGGGGCAGATGAGTGAAGAAGGGCAGTGGCCCAGTGCTACCTCCCTTTCTGGCTACCCACGCCCTCCCTTGATTGCATTTCAGGTCATGGTCTAATAGCCTAAGTGGAACTTAGGGCAAAAGAAGGGGCCCTGCTATTACAGTCATTTGGTGCACCAGGAGCTTGCTGTGATTCTGTGGTCTGCTGCACAGCTGTGCTTGTTAAAAGTATATTGTGACAAATGCAGTCATTTCTGATCTGTAGATGAATAGAATCTGGCTAAACGTTAACAGAAGCACAACTGCTGGGGCTTACAAACGCTCTGTCACACGTGTCTGATACACTTTGTCAGAGTATCACTGGAAGCGGCCTGGGGTCCAACATAGCTCCTCCAGAGCGGCCTGTGGATCTGCTCCTCTGGAACTGGAGTCTTACCAGTGCTTCTTGTGCTGGACTCTCTGATGTAGCTTTATGTGCATTTAATAGGAAATGGGTCTTATATTTGTTAACAGATATGCCATTGTATCCATTTAAAAACGTACAGAGATCTCATCTAAGCTTTATAGCTGAGCACCTTTATATGTGTGGGCAGCTGTGGTGTCATACAACACTGACTTTCAGTGGTTAATTATACTTGCCACTGTTGTGTGACTATCCAGGAGATTTTGGAAGGCTTTAATGTTCAATGCTGGCTAAATTCAGAACATGTTTACTTGCACTGGATTAAAGCAATTGTGTCGAGGCTCCTTTATAAAAATGCTGTGCTCACAGTATTAAAATTGACTGGTTTTTTTAACAAACTAAATTAGAGATTAATTTGCACCAGGAGAGAGATAGTAGAAACATGCAATAACACTTTGTAGCTTTGTTTCCTTTCCCACTTTTAAGCAAATTTGCAATCACAGGTTCTAAAAGAACTTCCCTTTACATTCCATATTGGCTTAGATAAATTTTTTTGTCCACCTTTTGACTATTGGTCTTTTTTTGTCTGCCACCAAAGACAGCATGCTCTTGGCAGGAGGTATCTGAGACCTGGCTAGGCCCCAGTGAAGATGAGCACATTGCTGTCATGCATGTGAAGGAGCAGCTGGAGTTTAGAATTTGAAAAGCTGTATCTTGGCTCTCTTCTCACATCTGCTGCCTTAGGTGGAGGGAAATAGCATACTGACAACCTTCTTGAGCTGTCCTTTTTCACCGTCTTTGGTGAGCTTTGGAAGACATACTTTTGTTTTCTCAAAATCTGGAGGGCCAGACCATTTTTCATTGTTACGAGTGTATTGGTAGATGAGTTAGTACTCTGGCTAGTTTAGATTCAGACACAGCAGCACAAGCTCACTCTGGGTGGAGCTAAGCGCTTATTGCAGTAGTTTGGAATGAGATTTAGTCATAGTGTTTGGACTCCTTAAAATCTCTGTGGGACTGGGCCATGTACATCTTGATGCTTCCATGTTATCTTCACATTAGTGTGCCAGAGTTGACAGCGAAGGAGCAAATTTTATCTGCATTTTATTACAAGATCCTGGCCAAACATGGTGAAATTAATGGAAATTATGATAGGTTTTTGGTAGGTGTGTTTGGCTTCTCTTGGACATGCAGAGTTGATGATGGTCTTCCTGTTTCAAGGCATGAACACCCAGTAATTGTCTGGTCTCTTTCCAGTCATGGTTGAATTCCTCCAAAGGCTGAATTCCTCCCAATTCTGGATCTCCATTGCTATCATCTGCCCATTTCCACCACCTGCCCTGTGCCAGCTCTAGCACTCTCTGGCAGTGTAATAACTTGCATTAGGAAGCTGATCTGACCAGCAGCTCCTTTTGCTGGGTCAGTTTCTGGCTGAACCATTTTCCTAATGTAGATAATTGCAGAGCCACAGAGCTACTCAAATCAAGACCTGAGAGGCAAAAGGGAAGAACAGCCAGTGCCAGGAGCAGCTTCTTCAACTACAGATGAATTTATGCTTGATATCGAGTACCAGGTTAACTTCACCTTGGGAAGCCGCTGTTGGGGTTACAGTTTGGTTTGTTGTCCAAGCCCAAGTTATAACTGGAACTTATTTTTGTAAGAGGATCATTATGCTGCAGGTCAGCCAAAGCATTGTATGTGTCTCATGTAAAGGCTGCAGAGATAAACTGAAGTGTGCTAGCATTTGTCTCGTCTGTAGATGCAGAGATAATAGTCCATTCATTTTATCAACAACTTAGTTCACTTACTGTCTCATTGAAGGTTGAGAAATAGACTGGGAATTATTTTTTTAATAGGCAGATAAGCTTCTTGTGCCATGAATAAAATGAAGGATCAACGGCTGAGGCGTGTTATTTGTAAATGTTTAAAGAGATAAGAAAAAACAGTTACATCCCTTACCTGCAGTTCATACTCTCCTTTTACATAAGTGAGTTTTTAAGTGAAAAACATTTTATGTAAACATATTTCATGCATGCCAAGCACATTTGAGGCAATTTTATTCATTAAATCAGATTTAAATGGCTAGTTTTGTGTACTTTTAATGAATTCCAACCCTTTACCCAAGTGCAGCTTGGCATAGATCGTAAGACTAATCTGCCAGCAAAGAAAAAGCACTTTTCTAGTTCAGCAGCTGAAAGCTGACAGGCAAAGAGCTGTATCTTTAAGACAGAGCAATTCTAAGTTATGTGTGTAACTGCCAGGCCAACTGCACTGCCATAGGAAACTTATGTATGAGTTACTCTTACACGTCGGTGAATGCGTTTGAGCAAGTGCCAGCTCATGAGAGTCAGCTTTTCTTTAAGAAATAAAATGCAAATGCCAGATTGGGATGAAAGTGGAAAATGAGGGTGCTTGCTTCTTGCTTGCATTATGATATACATGAGCAACTTAATCCAGTGGCAAGTATTTTTTGGCAGAACATTCTTCTAAATAAAGAAAATAGAATTCAAAGGAAAGCAACAAAGTAGATATTTTTCCTAAATTCACAGTTTTTGTTAATAAAGAATAACCATTGTAAGAAAGGGAATCTGGGATAAGAAATGTCAATCCACACATCCTTTTGTTTATTTTAACTTCTTTTAATGTGTTTCCAACAGAAAATGATCCACAGCCTGTTTCTTATAAACTGTTCTGGTGATATATTCTTGGAGAAGCACTGGAAGAGCGTCGTGAGCCAGTCTGTGTGTGATTATTTCTTTGAAGCTCAGGAGAAAGCAATCGATGTTGAGAATGTGCCTCCTGTCATTTCAACTCCACATCACTACCTCATCAGCATCTACCGGGATAAAATCTTCTTTGTGTCTGTCATACAGACAGAAGTGCCACCACTCTTTGTAATTGAATTTCTGCACCGAGTAGCAGATACTTTCCAGGTCTGTCACCATTAAATGACTTTAAAATTCAGTGTCTGAAGGGGGGGCTACAGGGAAGCCAGAGAGGGACTCTTCATCAGGAACTATAGTGATAGGACAAGGAGAAAGGAGTACAAACTCAAAGAGGGGAAATTTAGTCTAGATATTAGGAAAAAACTCTATACTGTGAGGATGGTAAAATATTGAATGGAACAGGTTGCCCAGGGAGGTTGTGGATGAGCCAGCCCTGGCTGTGGTCAGGGCCGGGTTGTATGGGGCTTTGAGCAACCTGATCTAGTGGGACGTGTCCATGCCCGTGGCAGCGGTGGTTGGGACCACTCCTTAACATTCTGTCATTCTATGATTCTAAAATAACTTCAAGGGATTTTTAATACAAACTTTCAGAGACAGGTAGTAAACCCTTCTGTCAGTGACTTTTCCATCTGCAATTTTTAAGTCAAGCACAGGTTTATAGAGTACAAAGGAAAAAAAGGTTTATTTTGTGCGCTCACAGGCACTAGAACCCAAATCCCACTTTGTAAATGCTGGCATTTTTTCTGTAAGCTTTTGTACAGTTCCTGTTATGTAGATGGGAAGAAGGATCATATAGTCAGGCATCATCCACGCTGTAGTGAGGAAGGAGCTGCAAAGCATGAGTCACTTCTCAACCAATTTCACAGATACCATATATGAAGCAAACTCTGTGAAGATTAAGCATTGCCAAAAGATAGTAGCTTTATTTTACAAGAGTCTTGTAACTGAAGCTGTTTTAATGTTCTGAAGTGGAAGGACCTTTGTGACATAAATAGTAGTACATCAGATTACATTAATTTCACTGTTCATGCTTGTATTTATTTTCAATTAGATGATAAATATAACCTTAACAATATGAT
This sequence comes from Rhagologus leucostigma, assembly GCA_013397725.1. Classification (NCBI taxonomy): domain Eukaryota; kingdom Metazoa; phylum Chordata; class Aves; order Passeriformes; genus Rhagologus; species Rhagologus leucostigma. The sequence continues at coordinate 769,035 of VZTD01003771.1, forward strand.
GCCATCAGGCTATAGAAATAACTAGTCAGTTTAGGCACTAAAATGGCCTCATATATTGGAGGGTTTCTGTAAGAAGAAAAAACCAAACAAACGTCCTTTTGCAAAGCATTCTAACAGGAATAAAAATCCTCTCTTTTGTAATCTCTGAATTTGTTTAGGATTACTTCGGCGAATGTTCTGAGACGGCAATTAAGGACAATGTAGTAATTGTGTATGAACTTCTAGAAGAAATGCTAGACAATGGCTTTCCACTGGCAACAGAATCTAACATACTGAAGGAGCTGATTAAGCCTCCCACAATTTTGCGCTCTGTTGTCAACTCCATCACAGGTATGAAAATATATCATTTCAGCAAGGACGGCTGCTTTAAAAAAAAGCCCTATCATTCCTCATTGCTAAAAAATAATATATTGGTATGAATTTGTAAGGTGAGGGCACTGTCCTGCCACTTCTCATAAATAGGAGTTGAATAAAAGCAACTCCCTCCTTATTTGCAGTTTACGCCTGGCCCCTGTGCTGTCCTCGGTGGCACTGTGGTTCAGCCACAGCTGCTGAAGTCCCTCAGGAACAGCAGCTCCTAGTACAGCCAGGACATACTGGAGACAGGTGCTCTGGGATTGGCACAGAGCTAACCCCAAGCCTTGCATAACTGAGGGGCATTGGAGAAGGTTAAGCATTTTATAAGAAATCCTTATAGGAAGGTATATAATAGATACCTAATAAATCCTTGCCGGGTGGGAACAGATAGCATGAAGGGAAGCAAACAGCCTGTCCTCATCCTCCACCCTGCCCTCACCACCGATCAGCACATGGATTCATATGGATTCGATTTCAGAACTGATTTCAGGCTGCTGTAAATGGGTCTGTCGTGCAGTGACGAAGCCAAATGTCTGTCAGCTGAGCTGGTGGAATCTGCTTGTCTGGCAAACGGGTGCAAGGGAGGTGAGCCATGAGGTGTCACATGGGGCAGAGAGATGCGAGACAGTCGCCTGGACATTGTGTTAGAGAAGGGGAGTAGTTGGGCTGCAGGGCCACACACGTAGTACTCAGAGGAGCTGGTCTTTAAGGTAGTAGATATGGTTTAGTCTTTGAGTATAAATCTCATCAGTTTTAATTTCTGTTATTTGGGGTTTGGTTAGGTTTTTTTAAATGTGGGTTTGGATGCTAGTATTTACACTTATGAAAAATATGACTAAAATATTAATGGACTAGATGGACCTCTGTAAGGAGAATTAAGACTACTGAAGCCAAGGGTTGCAGCATCAAATCCTCTTGTTTTATCTAAAGCCTTATTAAAATTCCCTAGGAGCCTAAAGCGCCTGCCCAAGGCACCCTGCATCTTGTCACTGTCAACAGCTGAGTGCTGAGCAGGTGGAAACAGCAGCCCGAGAGCTCTCCTACGTACCTGGCCTGGCAGCAGTGCTGCACCCTGCAAGGCTGCTGAGGGACAGACACAGCAACTGCTCCTCTTCAGAGATAAAATGGGAGTGAAGAAATGACTGCAACTCCTCCCCCGTGCGTTATAGCACATACAGGGGTGGACTTTAGGAAGGGGTTTTTTTGAATAGCTATTTCTACTAGCTCAAAAGAGTTAAAACTTCTGTTTTCTGCCTGCCAGGATAGGGCCTGCCCAGCAGGTTTTGTAGAAATGATACCTGCTGGCCACCAGCTTCTCAGTGAAGCTGTTTCACATGGCAGGACATGCTACCATGCTCGTTGTGCTAAAGGGCACAAGCCAGCATGAGCTGTGGCCCTATCCCAAGACCTACTTCTAGCAGAGGGAGTTGTTTCCACTGTGCTGGGATTCCGGCATCAGTCACCTAAGCCACAGAAGTGATAAGATTTTTTTTTCCCCTTTTTAAAGCATCATCAATTTACTTTATAAGTAGGTAGCTCAGGAAGCCCTTTTCTCATGCTGAGTGGTATTCAGAACCAAGAGCCAAGGGTGAGAGCAAGGCAGGCAGGGACAGCGGCATCATTGGTCAGGAGCCCACAAGTTGAGGCAGCAGGTCAGGGACAGGATCAGATGATAACAGGTCATCTACAGCTCAGTGATTGCCAGTAACATCCACCAGAATGGGACAGGCCAAGCCAGAAACTCCAGTCTGGGCCAGGGTCTGGATCGATTTGGGACATGGCCAGGTAGAGACATGGCTGTCACTTCAGTGCAGGGTAGCTCAGATGGATACCAAGGGTGAGACCCTCAGCCTAACACCAGCTCCAAGCAAAGACTGTGGGAGCCCTCCCTAAGGCTTCCTTACACATCTTTCTTGCTACTGACTCTTACCTATTAACAGCCCTGAAGTCATCCAGCTAAAACTCTTAGGAGAAGGGGGAAGCAGGCTTAAGGCCCTCACAGGAGCTGTCATATCTTGAATTAGTGACGAAATCCTTCACAAGATCTAGCCCCACATGTACTCCCACTCAAACCTCCTGCTGACCTGAGCATTGTATTTTGCTGTGCAAAATATAGCCAGAAAGCTGTTAAATCTGGACACATGGCTACAGTGCCTTCACGTCACCTCACGAATAATGTTGTAGAGGTCCAGGTTCTAGCCTGCAGTTCTTGGGGGCAAGCCTTGCCTTGATTTTTAATTTTGGCAGTTGAAACATTCCTTTTGTAATTGATTACTGATTTTGAGTTCCTTTTCATTTTTAAGGCAGTAGTAATGTGGGAGACACACTTCCCACTGGACAGTTGTCCAACATTCCTTGGCGCAGAGCAGGGGTAAAATACACAAACAACGAAGCCTATTTTGATGTCATTGAAGAAATTGATGCGATTATAGACAAATCAGGTAAGATACCTTGCCAACTAATACTTGTTTCTTGAAGTGCGTTTACATGTAGCTAATGATGTTTAGAGAGTCCAACCTTCTTATTTTTTTGGGTATGTTTTATGTACATGAATCTGTATCTTAGATAAAAATACTCAATTTAAAATTGTGTGCCTAAGTGTATTTCTTCAGTTCATCTTAAAACAGCAACATGCCCTGGGCTGCTTCAAGAACATTCACAAGAGGCATGTTTTCTGTTTGTATATTGATTATCTCATAACAGATACAAATGGGAAAAAAAGTAGTTGAAGTTTTAAATGTGATGAGAAAATTATCTCCGATCATTCCTGCCAACAATGTACTGTAGTCCTTGAAGGCCCTCAAGTGAGCAAGACAAAATCTTTCACTAGCTTTCTTCTGACAGCACGATAAACTTGGTGCAAAATAGCTGGACAATATTGTTTTCCTTTTATTTAAACTGGAGCCAGATATTATGAAGCGTAATAATACTCCTTTCTTTTCTGTGAATGAAACATATAATTTTCAAATACAAAAGTCTCTTTTCTGAGATTTAGCTTTGGGGAGGAACCTGATAACTTCTGTGCCAAGAAAAAGAAAAAAATTATGCAAAAAGAAAACTGCAAAGCTGTGGGCAGGAACCTGCTGTTTTGTTCAGTATTGGGGGCAGCAGTTAGCGAGGCTGAAGACTGCAGGACACCCTGTCGTGGTGGTATAGGGCAGGGAGCAAACCTCTCATCATTTCATTCAGTGCTGCTGTTGGAGCAGCGTCACTGGTTTGGTTTGGTTCTGTACACCGCTTCAGCAAATGCTTTGGCCACCGTTGAAGTGGAGAGTCATAAATAGCTGTTGTGCAGCTCTTACTCTCCCCATCTTGAAGCTAAAAGAAGGTGGCCCTTAGAGGGCCCCTACAGAACACGCTGCTGACTGTGTACTGCCCTAGCTCATTAGGATTCCCAGGAGCAGTGTGAGTGCTTAGTCTGAGAAGGTACAACCAAGACCAGGGTGTATTTCTGTGTGTATTTCAGTCCAAATCAGTGTGCACCAAGTGTTTAATTTCCTGCTGAGGATCTGCTGCAGTAGTCATAGCTACTCTCTTCTGCTCTGATCCCTTGGGGACTAGCAATGCAAGAGCCTTTCTTTATAGCCTTCACTAGGACTAAGAAGTAGATAAGGTTGCTCCCCTAGAATAGGGAAGTTATCTTGTTTCATAGAGATGTGGTAGACTGCTTTAACCTGAAACAGGATCCCTTCTTTTCAAAGTAAAAAGCCACCATTCCTCCTTCCCGGTGCCTAGATGAGCTAGTTTCTACCTATCTTCTAAAATTACCTTTGCATGTGGAGCTAATTAATTAGTCCAGAGTCCTGCTCATGCCTTTCTGTCCTTAGAGGGTATTTCAGGAAATGAGCATTTCGTGGGTAAAACGCTTGGTATTCTTGCTTTGGGATTTGGAGTCTTTTGCTACAGATTTATTTAACATCAAGACAAATATTTAATTTCATTGTTAAACTACCTTTACCTGTGAAAAGCCAAGGTTAGCTGGAGCTTTATAGCACTAACTTACTGCATTTTGACATTGACTGTTTCGATGCGCTTCAACTTCCCTGCACCTCTACACAACTTGCTAGTTTTCTGGAGAGCAGGGACAGGCATGAAAGAAAAGATTCAGAGCTAGTGTTATGAAATTCTTACTTGCTTTTTGCTGGCAACCAGTTCAAGCACATCCAGTACAAGTCCTGTGTAACAGCTGGCACAAGTATAATTAACCAAATTGAGACAGGCTGTTTGCTCTGGCTCATGTATTTTAGCAAGCTGCCCAGGACACAGGTAACTAGAATGACCTTTCCTAGCTGGGCTTGGCATGTTGTTGAGTGTTGTGCAAATGTCATCTGTGCCCTCTAGCTGCACTTCACCACACGTGTTAGGCCTTTCATAATAATGTTAAGTCAAGTGTCTTGTTTTTCCCTGCAGGTTCCACAGTCTTTGCAGAAATCCAAGGCGTTATTGATTCATGTATTAAGCTCTCAGGAATGCCAGATCTTTCTCTGTCTTTCATGGTAAATTCAGCCTATATTTGGGAATCTTAATTGCTCAGGAATTATTTTTCTTAGTGATCAGACTTAATTTTTAAGAGCACTATCACCATTTCATGTGTTACACATATGAAAAGTAACAAGTTTTGCATTATATTGTAGAAGCTGCATTGTTCAGTAGTTGGAATGGCTTTTGTCTGTAATAAAAATACCCTCACAGGAGCTGCTGTACCAGGTCAGATCAGAAATCCATCTAGCTCAGTAACAGGTCTCTGATAATGGCTGCTCAGAGTTGAAGAAATAGGAATTGGGTGGAGGTCAGTAGCTAGCTCAAACTGCTGGTACTTGATGAGATGTCACTTACCATTTTGCCACTCCTTCCAGAACCCACGGCTGCTGGATGATGTCAGCTTCCATCCGTGTATTCGGTTCAAACGCTGGGAGTCTGAGAGAGTCCTTTCGTTTATTCCTCCCGATGGGAATTTCAGATTGATCTCCTACCGTGTCAGTTCCCAGAAGTACGTTTCCATTCAGACACACTGCTTCTCCAGCTACACCACCTGCTGCTTTCCACCTGAGCAACAGCACATTCCTCCTGGTTAAGGGGGGAATTTGCATTGTTCTAAAGTGCATGTGCTCGGGTTTTGTCTCATCTGTCCCCACTAGGAGAAGAAAACCATTTTTCAGTGACCTGCGGATACTCAGCAATAATTTTTCAGTGAAATAAATCACACATGGCAGCAATATAGGGCTGTTCATTCCTAGTAATCATTGTTGGTGCTAGATGCTTTGTGGGTGAGTCTTTGTGTACATGGAGGACTCTGAGCTTCATGAAGAGCAAAAATAAAAGAAAAGCTAATAAAGCAAAAAAAGTCTAAACTGCAGGTATTTGCAAACTAAAGCCTGATCTGACTATTGGCTCTTCTGAGATTTGGCTCAGTGAGGTTACTTAAAAAAAAAATAAAACAGATGAAGGAGGAGAGAATAGGAAAAGGTATTTGGAAGAAAATAAAGAAATTTTTTTCCTGTGATTCTCTGCTAATAAAATCACTTCAGTAATGATGCTGAAGAGCAGAGTATCACTTAACTTGTTGCTTCTGAAACAAACTAGTTCTAACTTGAACACCTACCAGAAACACAAGAACTGTTTATGAGAAAGTGCTTTAATTTCTCAAGCAGAGAAGTAGCCAGGATGTATTCAGCTACTGTCTTCTCTTTTCAGCTTGGTGGCAATTCCTGTATATGTGAAGCACATGATCAGTTTTAAGGAAAATACTTCCTCAGGAAGATTTGATGTTACCATTGGACCAAAACAGAATATGGGGAAAACAGTAGAAGGAGTTGTCATGACAGTTCACATGCCAAAGGCTGTACTTAACATGAACCTTACTGCTACACAAGGCAGCTATACATTCGACCCAGTTACTAAAGTAAGTCTTAAATTTTTATTTATTTAAATATTGAAGATGGCATTCACAAGTCACCCATATTACAGCACACTGGAGCAGTGTTCCACACTTACTAGAAAACTCTGTTCAGCATATGTTTATGAATTAAAAATTTGCCTTTAAAATTTGTTTTTTCAAACTTAGATACACACCAGTTGTGATTTCTGACTTTGTCAGTATCCTTTTCCTTCACTTCCTCTTTTTTCACCCTGCTCCTTCGCCCGCTAATATTTTTCCTTAGTGGATGCAGCAGTATTTTGCTGATAATTTCAGCCATGATATATTTTGTAGTCTATCTTATGAAAACATATTTATCTGAAGAAAACGCACTAGCCTTGAAAATAGGTAGCCAGAAAAACTGGGAGCAAGAGCTGAGAAAAAAAATTTCTTCCAAAAGATCTGCCTAAGGCACAGAGGAAGATAAAGTGTCTGAGAAAACATATCTTGGGCTCCTGCTTTCTTGCCTCTGAGCTGGGGTTTGAGACCTAAATTTTCTAAAGCTCCTGAAGCCTTTTAGTACCCAGAAGCCATTTTGCTGAAAAAGCAGTTAGAGTCAAACCACTCTGCTGGCTCTAATACCCTGCTCTGACCTTTCTGCTGCCCTTGGAATATCTCAGTCAGCAATTGATTAAAATTATTAGGGAAAGCTCTCCAAGTAGCATTTTGTTTCAAAAACAATAGACCTTGATCTTTTTAAAAGAAAAGCACCAACAAAAGCACTTAAGGTGTGCTTTCCTCTCTGCAGAAATAAATTTTACTCTGTTTTTGTCAGGAGTTGGGCTAACTAGGTGCACTTAAACCACAAAAATTTGTAGAAGCAGAGAGAACTGAGGTTTTTCTGCATATATCAGTTTATGATAGCAAACAAACCACCATTTGTGGGTGAGTAAAGGGCCTGCTTGGTTCTCCAGAGTAAAAGAACCAATGGCAAACAAGTGAGCCTTAAGAACGTTAGTCTGGCTTAGACATCTCCTTTTGTCCAGTGCCTTGCTCCTACCCTCCTCATTCTTGTGTTTAAGTTTCTATGATCTTTGTGCTGGTTTCTGTCTTGGCATCATGGATCCAGCTGACCCAAACTGATACCAGAGTCAATCATCCTTAGCAAAGGGAACAAGATCTTCTCAGTGCACAGACCCACTAAGGAACACCGACAGGGTGAGAAAAGGACCCCATACCTGCAAGAGCCCTCTCACAGCCAGTGAGGTAATTCTCAGGGCTACCAGGCTGCTGTCTGTATCCAGCCTGCAAACTAAAAGCTGGACATGAACTTGACCTCATAGGCTGTTTCCTAGAATGCTATTACTACTATTCTCTCCTTTCTGACAAGGTGCTAACGTGGGATGTGGGCAAAATTACCCCTCAAAAGCTACCAAACCTGAAGGGCATAGTGAATCTGCAGTCTGGGGCCCCCAAGCCAGAGGAGAACCCAAGTTTAAACATCCAGTTTAAGATACAACAGCTTGCAATTTCAGGTGAGTGGCGCAGTGTTGCGTGGAATTGGTGCTGGCAGAATGAGTTGTAGTAGGAAATGAAGTGGGGAAATGTTAATCATGTAATTGGAGATGCAGATCTGAAGTCAGCTTGGTCCAAAATGATAAAGCCTGATTTACCCAAACCTGACAGTTACCCTTGCTGGAAGATTCCTTTGATGGAATTGTGAATTCCCAATTGTTTTGCTCAAGAAAGACTGTGAGAAGTACACAGAAGAATGGATTTTTCTTTGTTGACTACTGCATTAAACATGCAAATATATCCATACAGATGATAGATTGATGGGTGACGATTTAGTGTGCTGCTCCTGAATTGCTTTAGCCTTGTATCATTAAAGCTCTTTCTAGTGGTCATAAAAATACATTAATTTTGAAGAATGCCCTTTTTATTCTTTCCTTCTGGAGCTGGTTAGTTCTTCATCTTTAAAACAATCTGCAAGTAAAAGCAGAATGAAGTCTATAGAGTAAGCCTAACAGTAAATTTAAAGCAGACAAGGCCTCAGTCTGCAAAAGCTTAAATCATGTGAGCTGTCTGCGTGTAAAATGCTTCTCCAAGCAAGCTTTGCAGGATTAAGGCTCTAACAGTGCAAGGACTCACATTTGAGAGGAAGAGGAGGATGACTGCGGGCAGTTGATTAGAGTTGGTGGTAGTACGTGTGGTACCTTTCTGGACAGGTACCAGGCTATGGTCTTTTTGGGCCCTAGACTACTTGAGTAAATAACAGTTCTTGTGTACGAACAGAATCCTGCAGTTACTTCTAAATTAATTTTAATCTAGCAAGATAGGGTTGGTCCAGTGGCTGGACACCAAAGATAACGGACCTGTGAGAAAGCATGGAACAACCCGAAGCTGTAGGTAATTAATAGCTACTGGCCTGTCTCAGGGAATAGCAGAGGGATTTCTGGTTCTTGCAAATACAACTCGGAGTGAAAAGAATTCTGAAACTTGTCCTTTTCTTCATCTCCATGATGGGAAATGAGTGCAGTGTACAGGAGCTGTGGAAGATACTCATTTGTTCCATAGTTCATCTCTTGGGACGAGGAAGTTGGCATATGGCATAGAAGAAAAACAAGGTGTTGCTCTGCCAAGACAGCTATGATTAGGTGACAAGAATGTTCTCATCTGCTGCTTCAAACCAGATGAACTTGTGAAAGAAAGGAAAATGAGCTTCCTAACCAATCCTAACATGCTTCAAGACAGCCGGATTTCTAGTCAGACTGCTGTGATTCCTAGCATTCTGCTTTTAATTTTTTACTTGTCTCTGTCTTTTTTCAGGACTGAAAGTGAATCGCCTAGACATGTACGGAGAAAAATACAAGCCTTTTAAAGGTGTCAAATATATTACAAAAGCAGGAAAATTCCAAGTCAGGACATGAGAAGATGCTAAGAGGAAATTCCCCTTAAAAAAACTTGACTGCTTAGTGACTTATGTTGGTTAGGTGCCAATTAATTAATAGACACTGATTAGTTTGGGATCAAAGCATTTGTGCACAGCAGCTCTTAAAATGAAAGCATAGCTTAGTTTTTCTTAATATGGCTTTAAAATAAGGTACTTTTTTTCTATTACACTTTCACTCTTTTTTTACTGAATTGTTGTGCTGGTGAATAGTTTGATATGGGCAACCCACAACATGTTGCAAACACTACACTGCCAGTCAGATACCAAAGCCCTGAGGTCAAGCACATTCTGAAGGCCAGACAGGCCACTGGAAAAGTCTTCTGGTGGCATGTTTCACTGCTGCAGCCGCCTGCGAAGAAAGCTCAGTTCCACCCACAGCCAGCTGCAAGCTGGCATTCCACAAAGCAGCACGTGATCCCTTCAGAAATAGAGAGGGGCAGGGGTCCCCCAGGGGCCTGGGACATTGCAAGTGTCACTCCTGAAAAAGCTTCTGATGAAGTAAAAAATAATTTCTGTGTTGTTTACAAGAAATCGCCTTTCTTAAGAAGCATTTGCCTTAATCAGCTTTCATTTCTGCCATCTGCAGATGAGCTGATAAAAATAACATCCTGCATTAAATCTGGGAGGTGATTGTTGCTTCAGTAATCCACTTTCTTTCCATTCAATCTCATCATCCCCATCGTTTTTTTTAAGAATACAGTTGCAGAGAGGAAGATCTATTTTTTATGTGAAGCCTTTGCTTTGATTTCTATGTTCCACTTGTTTGAAGTGGATGCTACCAGATCTGTGCAGTGTGTACCTTTGAGCGTAGCTTTTTAGATAGCACAATAGAAGTGTCAAGTGTATTTAATGGCTGTGTGCTTTAATGTTCTGAAATAAAGGGAACTCTACTGCAAATATGTCTCATCTTATGAAATGTTCATGCTCTTGTAAACGACTCATGATGCTCTTAAGCAGGAGGCATCTGATACACAATTAAAGAAAAAAATGACTATTTGCTACCTCTATACTGAACTTGACCACTGTGCGCTGCTTAGAGTTTAAAAAGGCTGGTAGGAACACGACAGGTAATGTCCCTTTCCTATTTTTTATTTTTAAATGGAGAACTATTTATTTATTAAATAAATAATTTATTATTNATTTATTAAACTATTTATTTATGATATTTCAGAGACTCAACAGTCAGAGCAAAGCTGACTGAACTTCTTGTTATACAGCAACAAAAACATACTCCACAGTACGAATCAGGTTCCAAACCACGCATTTGGTCAGTATTAATTAAGGGTGGGATACTGGAGAACCTTTATTTCTCTAACCTGTTTGGCTTACAAGTTGATGAGTAGGTACTAGCTTTGCTTCAGATAAAGAGTGGGAACTAAAATCATTTAATAGCCAAAATTTCAAATACTAGGACAAAAAACGATTCAGTCTGGGAAGATGAGGAGAAATCCATCTGAACCCTGGCAGCAAGTCAGTAAGGGAAGAAATGAGCATACACTCTCTGTAACTTTGCATCTAATAAGATCTTCCATTTGTAAAGACACAACCCTGATTAGTAAAAGCTACCAACTTTCTAGTCTGCCTTTTTCAATTGGAGAAACATCCATCAATTCAATACTCATCCTACAGTTCTGCTCTGTGTTTCAGCAAATGGCATCCTTCAGTTACTGTAATTGTAGAAGAAATCTTGTCTTCAGAGGTAACTGTTAACATCCCAAGCTGAAGTCTGAGCAGCTGGAGCTGCTCTCTGCATTAGCAGCCTGGAAATGCTGCACCGTGGCCTTTCAGAGCTGACACCCTTCCTGAGCTAGGACATAAAGAAGTGTCAGAGCTCCAGCCCTGAGCCCAGTGCTGCCTCCCACGTGTGACAGAACAAGCCCCACCCTCCCACGGGACCTCGGGCACCAGGAAGGCTCGCACAGAAGCTGTTAGGGGGAAAGCCTGGAACCATTCTTCCCAGCTCATCACCAGAACTCTCTGCCAGCAAGAATTGCACTCACCTGGTAGGAAACGAGCCTGGGCATGGAGATGTGTTTTGTCAAGGACATAGTTGTACTGTAAGGCCGATACCTTTTCTTGTACATGTGCTGGTTCCTGCTGTATCTCCAAACACAGGAAGCTCAACTGCAGAAGAGGGCCTGCCTTCCTGTTCAGTTTGAAAAAAAAGAGAATTTACCAGCACCTCTATGAAGAGTAAAGCTTAAGGAATCAGATGATGCCATTGGCAAGGAGTTACACTGCCAAGTTTTGATCTCCCCTTCTCCATGTGTCCAGCTCTGGGAGTGCTGACAAATGTCATTGTCTGTCAGGTCTCATCTTCTCTCAGATATGGAGAAAACTGTGAACAGTACAAAACTCTGAATTTTACCAATTATAACTAAATCCCAGGTGCCTTCTGGCACTATGGGACTACATTTGGTCTTACAGTACTAGTAAACATTGGTTCCACCAAGTCAGAACATTGTGTGCTGGTAGAAATTTTTAGCACGAAGAAATGTTTATAAGAGGTTCTTAAGGTGAAGGAGTGAAGGAAATACAACAGTGGTTTCATGCTAATCACCCTTGCACTCAATTGGAGAAGTAAAATTCAGATTACCAAGATGCTGGTCAGAGTAGCAGTTCTTCCCTTACTGACAGGACCAGGCAATCCCCATTTCAAATTCTCAGAATACAGCAGATTACTGTCACGCCTCAGGAAAATCTCCTGTTTTCTCCCACTGAACACAGCTTCCAGTAAGTTCTTTAATTACTAGTTTGACAGGCACAAAAGACAAAAAACCCTTTGTTTAATCTTCTCCTGTCTGAGAAAGTTTGCACTTTCTTCCTGTTCAGAACATGTAGAAACAACTGTTCTTTTTGCAGCTCTTCTTAGAGCATCACCCACTGCTCTGTTACCGTTAACACTCAGAAGCTGACATTTGTACAAATGCATTTTTATTGTTTTAACAGAACCAAAGAAAGGTTGAAAACATTAGACTATACAATACATTTTGGTTTATAAACAAAGTTTTATAGTGGTAAAACATTTCTAAGTGACATTCATGGTCTTATTCAAATAATTTTTGCTGCACTTCAGGTCCAAAGACCAATAGTGTTCAAAAATGCAGTAATTGCATATGGTGGACAAGTATCTCGGCTTCTACAGAGAGTTCGAGAACTTAGAGCAAACATTCTGGAAGAATATCAAAGGCAACCATGATTCATAACTCTCCTGCAAACATTCCTCAATGAACAAAAAGTGATCTTTGGCATAAACAATTATGTATTAAAGGCATTAGTAATATTGCATTAATATCATTCAAGCAACTAAACAGTGATGCTAAAATAATAACAATAAAAAAATCTCACCGAGAAGCCTGGGTGGGGGCAGCAGGATGAGGGGATGTGAGGAGCATTGAAAAGCAATACAGGAAGACTATTTAGAAAATCCCTTTAAAATAACCCCTACTAATTCAGTGTTACTCACTATTAAATAGAAATTACTACATTAAAATTATGTAAAAGATCTGGTACAAACCAACCAAATGCATCCAGGTGAAGGTTCTGGTACCCCTTCCTTCCTCTTCCTGTTGCAAGTAACTGCAAGAAGAGAGTACTCAGGAAAGATCCTAAGTACCACGGATTTCGTAATACCCAGACATGAGCAAATTCAAGACGAACACACGCCTTCTCTTGCTGAGGTCAGTTTGAGGCAGTTGTATTATCAACAGTTTAACTTCCCTTTTTAGATAACAGTGCAATGAAGGGGTGGAGGGGAGAAGGTCCAAGCGTAGAATAACTGTTGCAGGCAGGTAGAGGACAGCTGACTGTGCTGTGTCTCTTCCTTTAAGCTGTTAAGACTGAGAAGTTTTTCCACAAGGACACTTCTGTTCAAGGTAGTTTGATCGTGCAACAATTCTCAGCAAATTAAGAGGGTATTATGAGGTCACTGCTGATTTGGGCAAAAGTCTGCAAGTATTCCTTGCAAATGTAGAAACTCATTCTCAAACAAGTTTTCCTTTCTATAGGACAATTAAATGAATGTGTATGAATATATATATTTATATATATGAAGGCATATCCAATTATGGAAGGATAAAACATCACAAGTCTATTTTAGTAAGGGGAGGGAGTTTGGAGGGGTTTTACTGTTGTCATTTTGTTTGGGATTTTTTATAAAGATACAGGAACAGTTTGTTCAATTCACTATTACTAGAACTTGAGAAAGAGATTTTGAGACTCCACACTCCACAAGCAGTAAAAATAATGAGGTACGTGCAGCATGAGGAACCACCATTTGCTGGTAGCCACAAGACTACCTAAAGAGGGTTTCATGTCCCTGCACAGCTCAGGTTTCAAAAAGATTATGCATTGTTGGAAACAAAAGGTATTTTTTAACTGAATCTTTTTTATCTTTTAATTTCCACTTTGAGTGGCTGGAATTACATCAGATGGAGGGAAGAGGGAAATAAGAACAATTGCATGTGCTCATTCGGTTTTCAAAAAGAAAAGAGCCAGCATGTGGCATTTTCTGGTCCTGGACATGCAGCTACGTTAAGAGAACCAGGATTTTTCAGCTCAATACATTGCTGAATTGAGCAAGGAAAGAGTTCCATGATTTAAGGTCTCCAGCCATAAGGCTCAAGCTGTCAACAGTGTGGCACTAACATCCTCTGCAAAACCTTTCAGTACAGTACGAGAGTTCTGGAATGCCTACCTACAGGGTGACAGGAGTGGGACAGAGACAGCTCCAGTTTCTGTTAAAGTACTGTTGCCAGGCAAGAACCAAAAGCAAAAAAAAACCAGCATTTCAGACGTGGAGTTTTAATCCTCAGTTTACAACTGTTCTGCTGCCCCACCTTCCCCCTTTTAATTAAAAACCCCACACCTTCCATCATTTCTGCATAGTTTTAGAACAGCCAGTTAAAATCCTGTTGAAAAGTTGAATGTTTCCATATCAATGACTGTCCGTAAAAAACTGCCAAGTAACCAAGTGTCCTAAACTCTCAAGACAAGCTTAACGTGAGGTCCATGTTTGGTATCATCACATGGAAACTACTGGAATATACAGTGCATAAATGAAATGTGCTTCTGGGAGTACAGAATTCACTAAGAGAATCTTGAAAAGCAAAAAAAAAATTAAATTATAAGAACTGTCTACTGTTGGCAGCAAATTACAGGTGTTGGATATCAAATGTGTTCCAAAGACATTTGAAATGCATTATCTTATAACTCATACCCTTAGAATGGGGCATTAGCATAAGCTAATCTTAAGATCATGTATACAGCACCTTTTGCTGTTAATGTAACTCTTCTGTTTCCAAAAAAAGGCATTTTATGTTACAGAAAACAATACTAATGTGGCAAGTATTTACTGATACCATGGGGTCTTTCTGACCCAGCGAAGAGTGAATCCAGCATCTGTTCTTATCTTAATGGATGCTGCTTCAGCTTCTCTCACAGTTTCCTTCACAGACTGCATGAGATTCTGGGCATTATGAACCAACATCTCAGTTGCCTGTCAAGAAAAAGAAGAATTCCCAATATATCAGTAAATACCATGATTAGGACAGTAGCATGTAAACTCTTTGTGCACAAAGACTCCCAGTACAAATATATTAAGTCTGCCAATTGCTGAATTAAACTATGAAAATACAAGTGAAGTAATTGTCTCTGGGAACCAGCAAGTGTTATCCCGATTAAAACAGAACTTTCCCGTTCCTCACCATATATTTGTGCAAAATCCGAATAAAAGCTTAATGTCACTAAGTAGAATAACCTTTCTCAGAAGCCAAAGCTGCGGCATTTCCCCTGAAAAGATGCATTTGGAAGGTAACTGAGCTGCAGGGACTCGAGATGATGTTGGAAAATAAACGTTTCCCCTGGAATCCACCCGAGGGCGCCCCTGCCCCCTCCCAGGTCCAGCCTGCGGCGTCGTGCAGCAGCGAGTCCTTCCCTCGGCATTCTACCGGAAAAGCAGGAGATCAACAAGTTGTTCATCGCAAAACGGGAACCCGAGTAACTTTTTGGCTTGTTCCTCTATTAAACTGTAGCGTTTGAGCCAGAAACCAAGGTGCTGTACAAAAGTTACCTTCCCTAAACAGCTAAGCTAAGCTTCAACATCAAGTTCCCAGAACACATCTGATAGAACAGGATGTATGTCCCCATAAAAGTGATCAACAATTCCATGCTACCGTCAGTCTTTACACCTCTTACCTGTTCCGACTCTTCATCACTGATATTAGTTCTGCCCAGCATGGTAGCTTTGACAGTGGAGAGAATTTTCAGCTGTGTACTGATGGTTGGGATTCGCTCACAGACCTAACAGGGATAAAAACCACTTCACGTTGTAAATTGAACCAATACATTATGCACCTGGTTTTTTCAGATAAACTTTTTTATTTTCTTTTACTATTAGAAAATTAATGAGCATAGAGGTGATCCTATAACCTTCACGACTATCTGATAAATATTGGTAGGATATTTGAATCTTATTTTACTTGCTTTGGGAATATTTGGGACAGAGCCAACATTTTTCTGTTCTTCCAGATACTCCTCAAAGGTCTGCTTGGTTAGGAATAGCATGATGTATGTGTATTTGGCTGAGACTGACAAAACTTAGAAGTATTGCATTTCTGGTACTATTAGTTGATGCAAAGGAATGAGTGAATGAAATACAGAACAATGCAGACCTAGGACAGGCCAGTATTTGTAGCACAGTATTTTTTCAATAGCTCTTTCGACATCAAATTATAGCTTTCCAGAACATATAATCACATAAATATATATATATACACATTCTCATGGGATCTAAAAACACAGAACTTGACAAAACTTTACAAGCCAAGGGAAGATGCCCATGATTTACTGGCACAACTCCTGTGCTCACCCCCACTGAGAGAGGAACAGCAAAAGCAGCACTTGAGGCATTCCCAGTTCCCTCGTTACCTGCAGGAGGTTTGTCCTAATGCGCTTGTCCGTGCACTGCTTGGCCACCTCCTTGGCGAGCCGGGTGACCTCGTCGGACGCCTTGGCGATGTCCTTGGCGCACTGGATGAGGGCGCGCTTGTTGCCGCTGCCGCCTCTGACCAGGCGCGACATCTCGGCCATGAGCAGCGCCATGCGCTTCGCCGCCGCGATGATGTCGTTGCCCTGCACGAACAACACGGTCACTGCTCCTGCCAGGACGCCGGCAAGTCGCTGCTCAGCAGCAGTGAACGTTTGGGTAGGAACGCTCTGAAGGAGTTAAGTTTGGGAGAACCATTTGTGAACGCAGAAGAGGTTTCTTCAAGGAACAGGGAAGATCTGTACTAACTACATGTTTCTGACATTTTTTTCTTAACACTCAGGGAAAAAGCTCACTTCAAAACTGAAAAAGAAGTTGTAAAGTGTTAGTTTGTCCACGGAATGAGTTACTGCTCTGCTGAACAGATTTTAAGATAAAGCATGTTATTAGCATTTGAAATTCCAGATTTCCCCCCAAAAAAGACTTTTAAAGTTAAAAAAAATGTGCTAAATAACCTGTTAAACCAGTTGTACTCGTAACAGTTGAGCATGAAATTTGCAGTGGCATCTGAAACTGAAGTTGTTGAAGCATCAGCTATGCTATTAATAATGCTAAAGGATAAACGGGAGAGAATCTGATATATAAAACTTTTGTCACTGGTAATGTGGAAATGAGATGCAACTTTTACTTTTTTAGAAGTTATTCCTTGAAAATAAGTCTTTTTTGATACAATCTCTCCCTTTAAAATAAAGCTTCTGGGAGAGAACATGGTAGTTCAGAAGATAATCTAGTGATATTTCTTATATTAAAATCAAGATTTCTTGTACATCAAAAATTACAGTCACAGAAATACATCTGAGAAATATTTGAAATGTGAATTGTGACCAAGGCAAACCCATTTCTTATACATTGTTCCAAAGAGAAACCTAGTGCAAGAGAAAGCAGACCTAGCTGATTGATTGTTAGTACTCTGTCAGTATATTTAGTATATTTGTATTATTCCCTTTAGAAAGTTGTTAGTCAAAAGTGACCTATTTGGTGCTTTGAAGCATTCCTATGGTGTGGATGAAATATTAGCGGAGTGAGTTTAAGTATTAGCACACTCTTTCCCTGGAATAATCCCACAGATAATGAGGGATAAAGTTCAGAGCAAAGAGTACAGAGTGAGAACCCAGCTCAGCCAAGGTCTCCTCTATCCTGTGCACACACTTCTGTGACTCACTACGAGCACGTTCAAGAAGATATCCCAGGCATTTACAGGTGACACAAACAACTGAACTATTCGTTACTGTGACCTATTAGCTAAACAGTTTGCTCCTATAACCAGTTAGGATATAAATGACATAACACAAAGCTTTTCCATGTTTTCACGTAGAAGGATCAGTGTCTAACAAGTTATCCAAGCACCAGAATCTGAAAAGGACAAGAACATTTTTAAAGCCCTTTTTATTAAAATGGTTTAGTATAACTATCTACATAAGTATACAAACACACATATGCACACGCCCCTAACTTTTGTTTGTTATAGGACACCAACCTTATTTTTTGCAGCATGCTATGAAAAGTGCCCAGTCTTGCAAGCATTTGTGCTTAGAAGACAGGCTACTCGTGAAGGTCTGAACCTCATGTTAGATTTCCACTGGTTTCATATAGACAGGATCTCAATTCAGCAGCTAACAGCATTCAGTGCAGCTTCTTCAGAAAAGAATTCTCTCAAGACCAGCATTTGCAATACAGCCCAGTGCAAGCCAGCAGTCAGGCAGTGTCTTCCATAACCACTGCCATACAAAGCCATTCCTTGTTGGAAGAGATGTTAATTGATGGCATCAATTGAGGCCAAGCACAACAGACACCTTAAATGACTTCTTGAATTCTGTATACTCTGCTGTATCCGGAAGTCATTAAGGAACCATTAACCATGGTTTCCCAGGTAGCCCACACGAACGGAAAAAGGAACCGAAGGGGAGGAAGACAACCCCTATTACAGTTTGAAAACTACCATAACAAAGAAGACCAGGCAGATGCAAAGGGAGAGGGAGTCTTTGAATATTAATAAGTGACCCCAATCAAGCTTCAATCCGGCACTGACAAACAGATCTAGCAAACTCGTGAAGCCACTCTCAGTCCTTAAAATGAAGTGCAGACACACTATTCATTCAGGATGGCGGGGCCCAGCAGGGATCAAGAGTGATGCAAATGTGTCAGCGTTCCAAGTGGCCGGATGCACGCGGATCAGTCCCCGGGGACTCAGGAGTACCTTACTAGACCACTTGGTTGCTTCTCGATGTAGAGACTGAGCAGCAGCCAGAATGGGCTGGTTAACGGGCTGATTGGTTGGCATTAACAGCAGCTCAGGCTCGTAATCATCTTCAGTGTCATAGGGGAGAGTGAATTCAACATCTGCATCATCCTCCTCATCTATATCTACACCAGCCTCAGCCGCTTCATTAATCACAGTCACATCAGGCTTTGCAGGTGGCAGCAAGGGTGGAGAAACAGGGGACAGTTAGTACAAGAAGCAGAATTTGGTAGAAGAGCACAAACTGAGCAGTTTTAGTGACCAAAACATCCTCTTGGCCTCTCAGGATGTGAGAAGGCAGCTCTAAGATCAGGTCAAGGGGAAGAGGGGAAGGAATATAAGATTAGCAGAAAGAAACAGTTCACCTGTGAACCAAAGTTACCAAAAATATTAAGAAGTTACAATTCAAATATGCAGCAACATTTTCCATCTGAGCATTTAGCTTCTACAGAGACAGGCTGACCCACAGAACAGCATTTTACTGGTAGGTCAACAATGAAATGAATGGATTTTCTGTCTCAATGGAAGCCGTTCTGACTGCACAGGAGCAGGCACAGCAGCTGATGACTGTGGTATTTGTGCAGATACAAAGCTTTGTTTGGAAGCCCATTCATACGTGCGATAAGAGCAGATAGCAGCAGGAGCACATAAAAACCACTGACAATGTTTGCTGTAGAGTAACAAAAAGAGATGGGATGGGAGACACTGTAGAAGCCAGTACTGAGGTACCACACAGAACATGTAAAAGAGCAACACCGGGTTGGAAAAAGAAGAGGTGATGTTGAATGCCATGAATACTGTGAATATTACAGTTCTTAAAGAAGACTGAAATGGAATTAATTAAAAAAGAGGATTATGAAAACATATGATATTGTTTTGCCACAATATGTTGTATCCATTACCTTCAAAAAAAAAAGAAAGAGGGCTCAAGCAAATAAATTGTGTTAGAGAAGATCTCAAGGAAGAGATAAGAGGTGTAACAATACAGGCATTAATAAGACAGCAACATTTCAATACAAAAATAGTCTACAAGTTTACTAACTGTATTTGTTCAACTAAAGCCAAGTGTGATAAAAGTAAAGGTACCCTTACCAAAAACTGTGCATTTGCAACTGTGTTTTGCTTAAGATAAGGCATTTTATAGAAAAAAGCCCCATCTATGTCAACATCAACATACAGGAATTTTGGAAGTTGTAACACTTGTAAGGCCAAATCAACTCACCTTCAAAGGCAGCTTTTATTTAAGTCTTAATCTAATGAAAAATATCCAAATATCCCTCATTTTCTGATTTAGCCAAATGAGGGGGAAGCCAGGGAAACTAAAGCAATAGACATTGTTCAGCTAGTGCTCCATGAGAAAAATGGAGTACATGAAAGCCCAGAAGCCACTCAGTGAAGAGCTTTTTTAAAGAAGGAGAAAAAACAGATTTTCATTCTTACAAGAATGAACAATGTTATCAACATTTTTCAAAGACTAAGTACTTGTTCACCCATCCCCCACTTTACTACAGGTAAAGTACCAGTAGACTAAAGTGATTCTGCAAAAAGGCGAAAGACAGTTGACACAATCTGTTGTGACTTCTTATGAGCAAGACCTTATAGATCTGTTTTCCCAGGTCCAACCCATATTCCTCAGTAGCACTGTCCATCAATCACTCTTCCAGCCAATCAGGTGAGTTCTGATACTACAAAAGTGATTTTAAAACTTCTTCCCCCAGCACATACTGTGAAAATAACTAAACTCCTATTGCTAAAATGATACTGCTAAAAAAGAATGAGAAGGACAATTTCCAGGCTAGCTTACTGGTTTGTTGGTCTCAAATTAAAGAAGCAGCAGTGAACACAGTGTTTTATAATCTAAAGTCACTGAGCTTGGAGCTCTTTCATATTCAGCAAGGAGTTCTAAGGACTGATGCTTGGCTTTTCACTATTCAATTTAGAATGCACCAAGTATATGTATGGCAAAAGCATTTTATTACCTACTCTGTATTTTTAAGTTACCAGTTCTGGGATTCCAACATCAGAACACTTTTAGGAAACTGAAATAAAAGCTTTTAGCCTCAAAATTACCTTCTGAGATCACTAATACATTCCAGCACTGTCCCTTTAGTAATATAAAAATGGGTTTGGTATATCCAGAAGCATGTGGAAAATAGAGCTTTTGATTTGGGGTAAGAGACACCCAAACGGATTTGCTGAAACTTCCTTTGTATTTTATCTGTACTTCCAAAACAGATGTTCCTTTAGCCCATAGCACTGAAATTCATTCTGTAAGCTACTGAACTTTGTCTCCTTACTCACCACCTAATTTAGTGCAGAGAAAGGGTGAGATTTTAAAAGCCAAATTCTGACGCTTTAATTTACACTTGCAGAAGCCTAAATCTCTGAAGTTCTTACTCAGCACTCAGCTTCTGCCAGAAGAAAAATGTAGCTCTTGGGTGAAGGAGGGAAGAGATAGAGAAAAGCAAAACAAAGTGATATTAGCATTTATGAGACCAACAAATTCACTTTTCTTCGTCATAGCACTGAAATGGGAAGGAAATTAATGATTTCAGCCTTAACAGGGAATGTGACTCACTCCAAAAAAGAATGGGACCAGGCCACCTATATGTGGTCATTTTTCCCATCATAAATGCATCCGATTAACTGTAAAGTACCTTGCAGCTTCTTCCAGAATTAAGACAAACCAGCTTATGATTGCTGCAGCTGGCATCTGCAACATCCATACGGATTTTTCCATACAGACTTTTCAAAGT
The DNA here is from genome assembly GCA_013397725.1 of Rhagologus leucostigma. Classification (NCBI taxonomy): domain Eukaryota; kingdom Metazoa; phylum Chordata; class Aves; order Passeriformes; genus Rhagologus; species Rhagologus leucostigma. The sequence goes on from VZTD01003771.1 coordinate 790,242, forward strand.
CACTTAAATATAGCAATCAGGTTGTCAGCCTGCACAGGCCTAAGTACTAGTGACTCTCTAGGCAACACCAGCACCAAGGATCACAACAGCTTAGCATACAGGGCATATTTGTGTCCCCAGGGGTACGTTAATAAAGCACTCTAGCAATTCTAAGTATTAGAACAGTTGACCCTAGTTCACCCTGAATTTGAATGGGTTTCTAATTCCTCCTGCAGCAGTGTTTTTACTATTTAATCTATGAAAGACACTATCATAAGATGAAACACGCTGATCCTGAAAAAAAAAATAAAAGAGAATCCTTTTAGCACAAAACACTTACAACAACTCCTTACCTTGCTAGACCATTTCCGGGCTTCATCGTGCAGCTGTCTAGCAGCCATCATCATGGGCTGATTGATTGCTTCTCCTGCTTTTTGCTCTGGGAACTCTTCATCCTTTTCTTCAGGTGGTGGTGGTCTGGGCGGGGGAACCTCACCCTCTGGCAGCGGTGGTTTCGGAGGAGCGAGCTCATCCGTCAGCTAAGGAAGGCAAACACCTTATTCAGTGCAATGAAACAGAGCAAAGATTGAGTAAAGGGTGGTGTCATGGCAAGTACACGACTGTAGGACCTCAGGTCTTTTTCCAGTTTTTCAAGTGCGTCCTGTTTAAGAAAATACCATGTTTTCATCTTTGCTTTTGAATGCTGGATTGGTATTTTTTAGACTTGAGGCTACTTGTATGCATGGCCAACCAGACAATACCTTTTATTTCTAAGGAACAGTAATATACTTATCAGTGTAATCCACATGTCAATGACAACTGCTTATTTTATTACAGACTAGCTGCACTTACATGAAGGTGCTCAAGGTCAGGAGGAGGAGGAGGAAAATCTGGTTCCTGAGGCTGGAAGGCTTCTCTGACTTTGGCCACAGCTCCCAGAATTTTGTATCCAGAATCCAAGAAACGCTTCTGCAAACCTAAACAAAAATTCCATTACCAGTTTAATACCAATTTAATAGAATCAGTAATGTTTAGAGCACTACCCTCAAAAATTACTTCTATAATGTACTGTGCCAAGTAAACTTATATTTGTGTTTAAAAACTACCAAATTGTTTACAGTGGACTTGCATGCTTGAAATATTAGTGTCACATGCAACATGCATAAAATAAAACCTTGGCTGAATAATAATCACTATCAATAGCCAAAGTAATTCCCTGAACAACTTTTAGAATAAAAAAATTATGTAATTTTTTTATAAAAAGTAATACTACTTAAAACTAGTAACAAATGCTTCTGATTTAGGATATGAAATCACACATCATACTAGAATGCTGAATCCTTTTTCCTTGAATATGCCATAGGTCTTTGAATGCATTTTAGAACAGCAGGATGCAGCAGTTAATGGTGTGAGCTTGATTTCATCATTCTGAGATGTAAATGTACACAGTATTTACATAAAAGGAGATACACAGCTGTGTAAGAAAAAATGAGCACTACTTCACATCATCTCCAGTCAGTAAAAGGCACATTTTAAATGAGCTGACTGAATCCTTACCAGGATCAGAAATGTTGCCTGCCACAGCTTTAGCATCCATTACCATGGGCGATATAGTTTTGCTCAGCTCATCAGAAGCTGCTTTAACAGCCTCCCGAAATTTGGGGTCTTCTGAGTTTTCCACCTCCCGTTTTGCAACCAGCAGGATGCGGTTTGCTCGTCTGGCAATGCTGGTGGCACCAGCTACCAGCATCTGAGGTTGCATGTTGGCCATTGCAACTTTACATTTATCCAGGTCCTTCTTAATAGCCTCTTCTGATGCATCCAACAGAGATTTAGTATCAATGGCTTCATCCACCAACCCTAGAATAAAAGGTAAAGACATTAATATTCTAGTTTCATCTGTGGAAAGGGATATTTGGTATTCCAGAAACAGTTCAAAACCAGAAAAGTAAGTATTTTAAAACTGGGGTGTGGGGAGGAGCAGAGGAGGGCATGGAAATCAGCCCAAATGTACTACTGCCGTTTAACTTCTGATTCTGCTGTACCTCCTGACAGTAACCGTGGTGAAGCTTGTTAATGACACCCCAAGCTCCTACTCCTCTACCATGGAATGTTGTTTCAGTCAAGAACTGGCTTACACAGTATATGCAGCAGAGATTCTTTCTTCACACCAGATTTCTTTAAGCATATTCAGTACTTTTCGTAGTCTCCCATTCCTTCCAAAGGAAATATCCCTCTGGCGGTGCTTCTTACATAGGAGTGATTCACAGTGACAAGGCAGTGTGATTTAAAATACCCAGGATTTAATTACTGGGATGAAGGAGGAGGTAGTATACAGTCAGCTGTTCAAAAGGTCAGTGCAAAGAATCTGCACTTAGGAAGGACTGAAACATTTCAGTGCCTCAGCAGGATCAGTGGCTTTGTCTTATTCTCTGTGTTCATCGAGCTGTTACAATATTTTGAACGTGTTTTCTTTCCTGCAGTTAATTATCTGTCCTATTTCAACATGCCAAGATTACACAGAAGAAAACCTCAAGCTGTCACAGTGATATACTGCTAGAATAGCAGCTGCAATAAAAAATGATGGTATTCTGATTTTCCCAAAAAAGAACTAAAGCAGGATTTGCTCCCCTACAGCTCAGTATTAACAGTTAAGAAGCCGGCTATTTTGTGTATCCTGTCAGAGAGCACATTCCCACTTCTCTTAATTTATTTTTAATCAGTCATTATTCTTTGCATGTTTCATCAATCCAAACAGAATGGAGAAAAATCTATACAAGCTAGTTAGCCATAGGTAGGATCTTCAACAAAAATTCCTACTTTACCTGTCATTTTTTCTACATTATCAATCCATTGGTTTTTCATGGTCTCAAAATGTTCATAAGCAGCTTGATTTCCAGGATTTCTCAGGAGGATACGAGCTGCTGATACTACCTGCCAACACACGACATTTTTAATTATCAGTACACATCAACACTACACATATTCTTGAAAATGCCTTTTTTTTTTCAGGACTAGATGTGTAACTCCACATTTGAAAAACTAGTTCATTAATTCTAGTGCAACATCTAGCTCCTTGAAGATCTACCATACTTCTGAAATGAGCTGGCACAAATACTTTTCTTTTTACCTACTAATTTATCTTATAAACAACTCTTGAAAGCACTAAAGTACAATACTTATTACACTACCAACAATTAGATAGAAGTTTATTTTGAAAAAAAAGGAACTTTTTTCCACTTACATATTTTACTAAGCCTGAAGTTAGAATTGTTTCAAAGAATTTTGTTTCAAGTATAAGTCACAGACACTTCTATCCAAGAGTTGAAGAGTAAAACATGTCATTTAATCATTTTATTCTACTTTGTATCACGTATACAAATATTTGCCATTCCCCTTTTAAGAGTATCAGCACTATGTTACTTGTTGGTATTAACATCTTTCTTCAAGAACAGAAGCATAATGAGAATTCCCCAGAAGTCATCCGCAGCCCTTTTAACAGCCCTTCAAACCCAGCAAGCACCTGTGGGGTGAGTTCCCTTGCTGATTTCACTGTTGCCTGAATGCCCTCCACAGTAGTTTTATTGGCAGTTCCAACTGCAGCCGCTTTTTCTGCTGTAGCTCCCAGTCTAGCAGCATGGTTTTCAAAGTTTGCTGCTCTTTCATCAAACACCTAGTCGTCAGAAGAGAAAAAAAAATTTTAAAAAGCCCTAACCTCCTTAACAGAATACACGTTTTCTTCAAAGTGTCAGAGACACCTTCATAACACTCCCACTTAATTCATTCTGAGAGGATGCAAACAGACACAAAAGCTTTGAAGACATTTGATATTTTTTTAATCTTTACATTACCAGACTTGCTTCTTTACTAACTCAGTGGGACAATTAAGGAGATATATATACACTTTATAGCATCAAGGTATGAAGTTCAGTAATTCCTGATTATTACTGCTGCAAGAAATACTCTATTGAAACTATTTTAGGTCAGAGATTCATCTTCAAACTCATAATTCAAAAGTAACTATATTTCAAAGATAAATAAGGGGGTTTACCCTAAAAATTCACACTGGAAAAAAAATACCTCCTCTCACAGTCCTCATATATACAAGGAACAGAATACTTGGACAAAAAGCTATCCTGCCATAAAAGTGAATTCTCCAAGACCTTGGGAATTATTTTGACCATGGAGCCAAAAGGCAAAGTAGCCAAACAGAAGTGCCAGACACTGCATTTTAGGTACTTCACGTGCAGCCAGTGGCTTTGAAGTACAGGAAACAATATCCAGCAAGAGAACAGGGTTAATCTGTTGATTAATTCTGGCATGAATTTGACCATTGTAATCAGCTTATGTAATGCTGAGATATAAAAATCCACCAACTAGCGTGTCAGTGGTTTTTGCACAAGAATTTTTAGCCCACTGAAGGCCATGTGGTACCAACAACATAGGGAGACATTTCTGCCATTTATTGAATGTTATTACTGTTACCACTGTTTCCAGGGTTGTACAATTCACAGTCTCCAGGAGTCTACAGAGATTTGCATAGCAATCATTATGTTGTCAGAATTAACACAAACTTGAGAAAAAAATACCAATTCATTTTTCAGAACACTGATTTATTTTTCAAAATACCAATTCAGGTAAAATTAAACAGTAATTGAAGCTTTACATGGAAAGAAAAGACCACCTGGGTATACTTGCCTCATCTCTGTTGGGAGCATCAGAGGGAGCAGTGGCTGCTACAGCTAACAATTTAATAGGAGTTGTGGTGTCACTAAAAACATCAGAAACTTCCTGGGTCATTGCCTCTTGCATTCGTGTTTTAAGATCCTTAAAAAAGTGGAAAATTATTAGCATATGATAGAGGAATATAAAGTTGTAGAGGTTCAAATCCTGTAAAACCTTCTCTTACAAGAAAAATGCCCATTCCAATGGCAGACATTAAGATAAAATTACCTTAAAAGTATGACCAATTAATCACTTTTTACATAATTTGAACTATACAAAGCTTACATACCACGCCTTGAAGTAGCATTAGAAGCTATGAACAGCATGATTCGAGACCTTGCCCCTCAAATTTGCAACGCTAGCATACTATTTTCTTTTAAGAGAGACTTAAATTTTCCTTCTGAATTGTTCATTTCAAATTAACCCCTACGGCATGATAACAAGGCCTTTCTAGAAAGTTTGCTTCCACGACCTCAGCTAAACCAACAGGTCTTTAGCTGCATTTTTGTTTTCGTGGATGCCTCACACACACAAGGCCTCCTCAGCGGAGTGAAGTGCCCCAGTGTATGGTGCGCTTGCCTGCACGAGAGCAGGCCCTTACCTTCAGCGAGTCCTGGAGCTGAGCAGCGATCGCCCTGGCCTGGGGGGACTCGCCCTCCCCTCGCGCGGCCATGTCAGCCAGCTGGGCAGAGAGCTGGTCCACGCGGTCACACTTGGCCAGCAGGTCCTGCCGGTACGGGCCCATCATGACGTTGGCTAAACGCCGGCCTTCGGCAACCAGCCCCCGGATGGCTGCCTGGCCTGCAGGGGGACAGGGCACCGGGCATTAGCACGCAGTGGCACAAAAACCGAGGCACCACGAAGCACTGCACACGTATATGCACGCATCAGAACTCTGGGGGTTTTAAGAACACTTGTCTAGGTGGTGGAAAAGATCTTCTGCAGTTTATCACTGAGTAATTACAGTTCAAAACCACAGAGGAATTCAGCTGTCTCCAGTTTCTTTTTGCTTGATTCAGTAACTCTGGCTAGAGATGCATCCTTTTTAACTAGAGTGGTCTGACAAAAATTAACCATGGCAGCTGTCACGTATGTCTACATAACCAATCTGTTGACTCCAATAGAAAGCACCTGCAAATTCCAAGTACTGCAATTCATCCCCACATCATTCGAAGATGAGCAGCAAGAGGGGAAGAAAAGGCAAGTAGAAAACATAACTTAAAAAGCCAAATGCCCTCTCCCAGAATTCCAGAAGCCGTAAGTAAGAAGTGTCAAGTAATCCGGATTGGAGTGGACAGTGGGGGTAGGGAACACTTTACAAAGCCTCCACAGTGTGTTGAAAGTTTTTCTGTAAAAAAAATTATTTTTAGCCTGGGTAATTTCCTTCATTCATTTACAGATGCTTCCTGCTCATTTATAGGAATGTAATTTTCTTGTTCTTTCAATAATACAATAGCAGGATTCTTTTAAAAGAACTCATCGTGTATTAAGTCCATCAAAGACCTATTGAAGAATAATTTTAAGCTAATGCTAACCCACAAGTAATCCAAGTTTGTGATCAACCTTAAAACTACTTAGGAAGTTGTCACAGCACCAGACTGTCCAAGAATCACTCAGCACTGCTGCCATCTTTTGTATTAATTTACTTTTCTTATGAGTATCCTGCCAAGTGCCAGCAACTCCTGAACCACAGTTATATGCACATCAAGAGCATACTGGGATTATCAGATCCCCTTTCTCTTTAATTATTAGCATTCTCCTCAGATAACCCAGAAACCACACAAGAAGTGATACTTTTAGGTCAGGTTTATGAGTGTTTTTCTCTTCTCTGAAGGACTTAATTACTCAATTTGCCGGAGTAAGTATAAATTCAAATCTGAGATACAATACTTGCATAATAAGAAACGCAAGGAGCAATCTTGTCTTCTCTACAGCACACGTTCTCCCATTCTTTAGGAAACAACGCAGAGAGAATCACAGGCCAGCTTAATTCTGTAATTGCAGTCAGGACTTAGCTATAAATCTTCAAGTCTCCACATGAGTGAAGATTCAATGCATCCTTAGCATCTAGGAGCAGTAGTTTCCACTGCAAAAATTAGTAACAAGTTTGACTGTAAAACTGGGAGGAAAATCACAGAGAAACACTTACCTACTCCCCGATCAGCAACTGTAGGATTGTCTATCCACCTCTGAGCTTGCTCAATCTTGCCCTCCAAATGGACAGCTGCTTTAACTGGCCTAGTATTTGCTACAGCCCTGTTTGTTTTGGACTGTAAATTCTGAAGTGATGTAGCTATTTGCTTAGCCAAAGCACGGGCCTCAGGAGAGTCACCTTTCCCACTAAGGATTTAAAAAAAAAAAAAGAGTATAGTCACATAAAGATCATTTACAGATTGTCTCAAATTCAGCAGGAAGACACAATGAAAAGTACCTGATCTTTTTAAATAAGGTTGAATTTGACACTTCAGTTGAGACTCTGAGGAGCAATTTTCTGCTGTGGTACCTGGATATATGTTCAGCACAGCACTGAGGTGGGGGAAGGCATAGTACTGCCATTGCCAATACAGGTGTATGAATTGATTTCCCATTTCCATGACTGTCTTATGAGCAACTGTAGTAATGCCATACAGATTACAAGCAGAAAAGTAAGCAGCCACAGACCAAAGGCTATATATAAACTTGACAAAAGGTAGCACATTAAGACCTACAGCAGCTAAAGCTCAATAAAAACTTGATTAAAGCAACTAACTAATGAAGCAAGAGATATTGATTGCTATATTGCAACCAGCCTTAGATGAAGATCACAGTTTGTACAACAACTGTTTCTCCTCTTCCATTCTCAAGCAGCCTCTTCGCAAAACTGATACAGAAATATAATTTCTGAAAGTCTTATCTTTTGTATAGATATATTATATATATGTAATATATATATATTTTGAAAGTCTTATCTTTTGCAGTTACAGCTTAGAACACTGACAGTGATGGAAGTGGTAGATATTCCACCTTGATATTTAGTAAATTTCTTAGCCAAAAAAAAGTGATGACCTCCATCTGTATAAACAAACGTTTATTTCCCATTACCTTCTTGTTTTGACAGTACAAACAAGCTCACTTTTGGCTTCAGTTTGCTTGTCAAATATTGCATAGGCAGTAGAAAGAAAATACTTCTATGTAATACATCTCTGGTTACCTTTTTTTTAGGGAAGCTAGTGCAAGATAGGCTTTGAGATAGAAATCACTAGGCTGAACAACTAAAAAGGGTTTATTCTCATCATCAATATTCAGATCCTGCTCAGCATTGTGAACTGCACATGAAGGTCATTCAAATAAATTAATGGTGATAAAACTAATACTTACTGTCGTCGCAGATCTGACAGCTTGGCTGTCAAAGCAGAGATTTCCCCCAAGGAACGAAGGATATCATCTCTTTCTTTAGGCTCCTCACACAGTTCTGCAACTTTCCTTGCCTCAGCCATAATTCCCCGAATGTGCTCTTCTCCTTCACTGCCGCCATTAGGATCTGCAAGCCAATTCTTCATAGAAAGAAGTTGTGTACGTGAAGACAAAAAGCAATGTTTATTCTATATATGCTCTTACAGAGAAAGAAATACTCATACAACTTTCAAAACTTTAACAGAAAGTACTTCTCAAAAGCAATTTCTGTTTTGTAGGTACCATGCAATTATTCTGTTGTCTCACAGTTTTTCTGTTTTGAAAAAGAGTCAAACTAGATAAAATCTCCCCAGAGATTTTACATTCTCTCTCCTCTCAACATTTGCCAACAATATTTTAGAAGTAAAATTGAACTAGTGCCTTTAGAGATTGATATGCGGCTTTCAGAAAAAAAATGAAAACTGATGCTTCTTGAGCCCAGTGGGGTATCTTCACAGAGCTCTTCCTAAAAAGTCACATTACCATTTCATTTGATACATATGTAATATTAATGTATCCTTCTATATTGATAATAATAGACTCATACACACATTTAGATAAGGTATATAAATAGAAGGTTCATTATTTGATGATCGTTTTGCTTCTGCCATTAATACGAAGTTCTAAATCCTGAACTCCACTCCTGAAACAGAGCCCAAAGAAAAGGCTCTAGTTTTATCCACAAGTAAATCTGTTCAATCTGAAACTCTTCTATTCTTTAGTAAGGTTAGTTTATATGCAAATTTAGGGTGTTCCATCATTTTAATTTAATAACATTGAAATTTTTAGTAATGCCATGTTAAGTTACCAAAAAGGATCATAAACTGAAGCAAAACTCACAGAATGGTGTAAATTACTGAATTTAAGATTTTTCTTTGTTAAACCAAGTATCTCCTCTATGTTCCTCCTATCAAATGTTTTGTTTGGAAACAATACAGTAGTTCAGTATAACAGCTCTAGCAGCAGTAATGTCATCATGTTCTGAAGTATTTATTAATCACTAGTGGTACCTGAGCAGCATCAATCTTCTTAGCAATTGCCTGCTTAGAGTTGGTCATGGCCTCCAGCTTGCGGGCTGCGTTCTCCACTTTGGCAGTGAGCAAGTCCAGCCCCTGGGACACCTGCTGGGCTTTCTGCATAGCCATGGGTGTAGCACCCTGTCCTCTGCCCGAGACAAGAAGAGCACCACAGATTCAGCTCAGGACTGACAAAAGCTATTTTCTAGTGAAGAAGCAACAAAATCTGTTTATGAGTATTCCCAGCAATTGTTGCAAGAGATACAGCATTCAATCAGATTTTGTTTCCTCCCTAAGGAAACAAAAAATAACTGAGGATCAGAAGAAGAGATAAAAGCTAAGAGCATATTTTCCCTATTCCAGAATGTGACACTTAGCATTCTTAGAAGAATAAACTTTTTTTCAGTGTCACAAAGTAAGGCTATTTAAGGATACAGTTCCATTAAAGCACCTAGGACAAGGCCTCTTCTGTCCTCATTTATAGACTATTGCAGAGAGTCAGAATCTGCAGGAGTTAAAGTCTCACCACATCTAAGTCCGGACAGCAAGTCAATAAAAAAAAAAAACAAGAAAAGAAAATGTCTTAGCTGCCCCAGTCACGTGACACGCAAAGTTCAGGAGAATTTGTCAACGTAGGATAAACAACAACCACCACATGTGGTCTAACATCCCAAAAAACCCCTAAAAAGTAAAATATCCAGGTATCTTACAGTAATTTGGGTATATACTCTTTGGAGAACAAACTTAACAGGAGAGTTTAAAATTTCATTTCTGCCTAATTTGGAGGAAGGTTATGCATTTGACAGCAAGCGAACTTGGAATTATCTACCTGAGCAATTCTGATCATCCTGTTATGTAATTAACATTTCTCTTCTTCAAACTTCTTATTCTTATCAGAAAAGAAGACATTGAAGTAAAAAAGGTAAAATACAGTTCAGGCCTCCTCTCCTACAGGTTAGGAAGTGACAACTGCAAGTTCAGAAGAAACATTTTAATAGCACCGGAGAGGCGTCCATGCCAAGTAAGAGCTTTACCTAGCCCGGAGGTCAGCCAGTTGATCGGTCATCTGCCCCAGGGTTTTGCACGTGCCCAGAATCTCTCTGCGCTCCTTGCCTGCACACAGTTCTCCTGCTTTGCCAGCTTCATCGAGGATCTGCCTTATGGCCTGCTCACCAGCATCCCCTGAGACACAGGGTCAGTTAGTACAACAAACAAGACATTCCTTGACATGTACAAGAAAACTGCCGATACCATCACATCACAACACGTGAACTGCATTCGTTTCAGTCATGAAAGCACATTTATCAAAAACTGAGACATACACCAAAAAACCAACAATTCACATCCAACTTTTACAACTGCATTAAGATTGGCTTTGATTTCAGAGGAAGTTCATCTGATAAGGTCCTTCAACATCCAAATGGAACAGGCCTCCATCAAGTTTTATTTGCTTGAAAGATACATACAAAGGTAAACAAACCCCTTATATAAGTAAAGGTGACTGCAATTAAGAGTATTTATGGCAGATTTTCATATGAAAAATTTTATGTCAAGACTGAAAGAAAAATACTTAAAGAGACTGTTAGGCAAATCTCAAGTTATAAAAATTTGTAAATACAAAAGAAGAGATTTTAAATATTAGCCATGGCTGCAATTAAGTTCAATTCAATTCATAAGTTTTTGGGCTTCCTGCTGGAATGCAAATTAAGAACATGTATGTTCCATAGAATATATATCTTTTAGACCACTGAGAAGCAGCAAAGCTTTCTAGGTCATTAGAACCTGTTCAATTCCCCATATCTAAAGGAAGGAATAAATACAGGCTGCTTCAGAATGAGCCACTATGTAAGGGTTATTAATGCTTAAAGACAATTTTGTCTTAAACAACAGAAATAATAAGGCTTTCAAAAATCAAAATACTTTATACTGTTATTTTTTTTTTAAATATTACCTGGAGGTGCATTTGGATCTCTCAGCCAACCTTTTGCCTGATTCATCTTTGAATCTATCAAGGCTAAAGCTCTCTTCATGGCTTCAGTGTCCTTTACAAAAGAGAAACCAGCAGAATGATTCTCAGAACAAAAAATCAAAGCACAAGTAATCAGCGCAACCCAAGCTGACAAAAGTTCTATAAAGCAGAGTCTACTTATGAAAACACATCTGTAAAAGCAGCTCAAAACCCACTTTCAAACTAGCAAGTCATAATTGCTTCTTTCCAGTTAGAACAGACATTTTCATTTCACTCAAAATGCAAAAATTATGCATGCAATTTTAGTGATTTTTCTATTTCTTTATTTACTAGTGCTTTAATTTCTAAAGTTGGAGCTCTAATAAGCACGCATCCTGGAGTTAGTTCCTTTTTACGTCAGGGCACGTAGAAAAGTTGTAATGTAACTGGAGTAAACTTTCCAGAGATGGAATTGGCCAGTGAATTTTACTACTTATTCAGTGTAAGAGGCTGCACATCTGCATTTTTCACCTGCTCTGCTGCTTCAAATCAAACAGTTACTGTTTACAGAAAAGTAAGACTACCAGCTAATTTCTGAAAGTCTCAGATACGGAGTTGAAAGTCTTTAGAGATAAACACGGGTCTTTACATGTGACTGTTTAAAACTCTGAACTCCTCTGCCAGAGGCATCAAAGAAGCTGTTTCTTTTACTATTATGCCACTACTACCCAACACTTTTGGCTGCAGGAGAAACAACCTCCCAGTTCTGATTTCTCTGCACACTGTTCATTGTTCTTGTGCCATCTCTCCACTAGAGGCCACAAGTTTTCCGTCTTACATAAACGGCAGGACAGTGAAAACAATAACAAGTACGTAAGTCAAAAGTTGTGGAAAAGCCAAAATAGATTTTTATCATGGAAATTATTTGAAATGCATCTAACATCCCATGATTGGTATACAGACGACAAAAAGAAGCCTGGCTCTCACGTTATCATCTGAATCAGACTGCCCACGTGCAACCTTTTGAAGAGGAGCCTACTACCATCAGTGATCAGTATCTGCTATAGCATGTGCTATCCTGACAACACTAAAGAAATGCCACATTTTTGTGGAGTTGCTCATTCTGCATGCTTAGTTTCAAAGACACAACACTGAATATTCTGGCATTTTTATTCAGGCATGTTGGGCTGTCAGCTATTCATAAGGTGCTATAATACAGTTCAGCAATCAACTTTCTAAAATGTCATGTGTCACTCCTGAATATTTTTAAAGGCTCTTGAATCACAGCCTGAGAGAGAGCACCAAAAGCAGAATTATTTTCACCTGGATGACTGGGTCTCAAATCTAGAAACTGTGTGTCAGATCGTAGTTGGGACCTGTTTGAAAAAACTTCCAAAAGGTAGGATATGCAGCCAGGGGCAGGACATGGGCACATTATTTTAAAAGCCATCTTCTCTAGAGCTCAAGAATCGTGCATTTAATGTACGATAAGAGACAAGTAAATATTCATTGAAGTTTTCAAATGTATATATAAATCTTACTACCTATGAAGGTAGGTGTTACTGTTTTCTGTTGTTTATATCGGGCTGAAGTCACTTTAGTTTGAAATGAATGGTCTACTTCAGGCCTATCTACCCAGAAATAATTTGAAACAACTAAATGAATATTTTAAAAGGCAACAGATGTTTCTTATTGTGTCAAGGAGATGATAGGTGTGGGAGGAGAAAAGAGTGTTGGGAAAACTGTCTTTGCCCCTCCCTTTTTACTCTCACAGGCTTTTTTGTTGTCTCAGCTGCTTGCAGAGTTGCAGTTTCAGCAGAATTATATAGAAGCCTCTGAATCTAAAGTCTAACATCTGAGGACAAAATCATGGGTGTTCCAGCTTTTGCATTCATGAGTTTGTAATTGCCTGCACTACCCAAGCAGCAACAGGACCCATCTGCCCTATCACATGAAGTTACGTAACTGGATTGCTCTGCAGGGTAAGCCTTGCTATCCTGTGTGCCTCTGCACTCATGTTGGCAAAACACTGACCCCATTTCCTATTTAAAAAAACCTGGTGAAATCCTAGCAAAGCAGTTGAAGTGTTTCAATACAACTGCTCTTAAAGCACCAATTTCCCATCTTTACAGCCCAAAGAATCCCCCTCTGCTTCAGCCTGATAAGGAGTTTTCATTGCAATGAGCTGAGTAATGCAACAGAAAACTAGAATGCATCCTTAACTAGGTTTTGTTTTTTGTACAGCACTTTTGTTTCTGCCAGAGCTGTCTGGTGTCAGATACCTGGCCAGCAACAAAAGTGTAGCCATACTGAAAGGTCTGGACTTATCCACCAATTCAGGCTGTTAAGAAAGAAGGAAGACAAAAGCAGAAACAGTCAATCTATAAAAGCACAGCAATTTGCTCAAGGTCCCACTGCTTGAAAGTGTCTCGATAGTCCTGATTTCTGTAGCTGTTTAAATACCTTATTCCTCCCTAAACAGCTAAATATGTTTAAAATTTAACTCTTTGGGATTTGCCAACAGAATATCTGTTGCAAGCGTGAAAAATTTTTTTTAAATCCTACAGCTATTCTGCAAAAAAATTTTATATAGTTTTAGCAGCAAAAATTGATTATTTCTCTCCTCTCCCTGCCAACAGTCTCCTTGTTGGCAAAAGGAATTTCATTAACAAAATCAGCACTACTACATTTTCAGAAGAGATAAACCATTTCAGTTAATCTAGTTAAACAACTAGGACAACACTGTCTGAAGGGAAAAGAGCAAGCTGGATTTTTTCCAAATCAATTGCTAAAGCAAATATTATTTAAGACACTTTTATGCATCATTTCTGCCACTACCAAGAATTTTGAGCTTATTCATGGAGCAGGTGGTATTGGCTCTGCTATGCAAAACAGCAAAATAAAGCCTACACAATTCCCTGCTGGATGTAAAACAACCTCTGACTCAATAAAGTGGTCTAGTCTAAGGATATCTGCATTTCATGACCAAAGAAGGCAATGTTGGAGGAAATAGGCAAAGCCAGTGTTCTGGCAGGATAGATAGCTTAGTCACCATTCAGGGTTCAGTCCTGCAAGATATCAGGTATTTCTCAGCTTCTTACAACTGTTAACTCCCTCCAATTCCATGGAAATTAAAGATTTTTGAATTGAGTATTACTTCAAATTTATTAAAAAATAAACACTAAGAATATACAAGAGAAAATTAAATTCCTCTGTAAAACGAAAAATTCAAAGAAAAGAGGTTCAAAGCTATGAATGAAAAAAATAAATACATTTCCCCCCCCTTCAAGATTTTGGCCAAGAATAGTATTTCAATTCTAAAGCACCATACTATTTTTAAAATCCAGCGTAAACAGAGATTACTGCAATCCAGTAATAACAGTGGGCATTCCAGAGTCTAGAAAGACCAACAAAATAGTTTACACCTACAACTCCTACAAAACTTCAACTTTGGCTCCATACCTTGTTCATTCTCCACTATCTCTAGATAGATTGTGATACTTCTAGGTATAAACAACTCAAGATAGAATAATAAACATAAAATAAAGTCCAACATCAGCAACAGCATGTACTACACAGACAAAAAATCCAGGCTGGGCATCCCCAAACGCCTTACTTTATTCCAGAAAAGCATGGGGAAAATCTTTCCTTTGACCACCAGGCACAACATGCATGCAACAGTGACCTCAACTACAGCTGATTAGTTCCTTCATCTTCCTCCCAGTAAAATAAGTCAACTGTTAGATAGGCATGCAAATACAGGATAAGGTCTGTAATTAGTGGCCATTAACAAACTAGTTTCTGCTTCTTCATTCCACTGCATTTTTCAATTCAAATGCTTTGTCATCACTGTTTGATTAATGCCCAGTGCTACAGTTTCAAATCATCAGCATACCTTAACTCAAAAACAAAATACAACTAAAAAGTTCTCAGTTCAGAACAGAATGATACTTGGATTATACTAATCCACACAACATATTTATGCATTAAGTATAACAACCAATATTTTCCATTAGGAAATACTGCTAATTTACCAACTGTTTTCTTAATTAAATCCTTTATTAATCTGCCTCATTAGCAAGATAAGTAAGAATTTCCTAAGGCTAAATTGCCAACTCTTTGCAACAGACATTTTTCTTTACCACAGGAATTTCCAAATTTGTTGGGTAAAATAAAACTGTATTCATATTTCATAAAATACAGGAAAGCTTAAATCCAAAAATAAAACTGAATTTAAAAAGTACCCATACAAGACTGCAGTTTTAGGCTTAGACCTAAAGAACACGAACCATCTACACTGAAGGCAGGCTGTGGGTAAAACACCATGGAATAGACAAAATTCCTGACTTAACAAAGCTTTGTGGCCATGTAGAAAGCTCAATCCTGCATGACTGGACCTTTTATTTGTCACTACAGAGACTCATAACATAAACTAACACAAAAGCATTCAGCAAGAATGTGCTGTAAAATCTTGCCCTAACTCTAATCAGATTCAGAAAGAGTCTTAGTGCAGATCAGCTTGCAATTACCATTCTTAGTGACAGCCAATTCTACACACAGCTAGACAGAGCTGCTACAATCCTTTCAAAACTTCGTGTGTGTATACGTAAGTGTATATGCCAGTGTCACAGCTGGCACACAAAGAAGTTGCACAGCACACAGTCTGCACACAGCACAAAATCCCACAGACATGCTTTTTTGGGGTTTAGTACAAGGTAGAAGTGGAGGGTGTGGAAGAAAGCTTACCTTCTAAAGGTGAGAAAAGGGTAAGAAACAGGACAACAAAAACAAAGATGCATACAGTAGTCATAATAAAGAAGTGATAGTGACAAAATAACTCAAGAGGCAAACTAAGGGTCAAGTGCCAAACAACATAGGCCAAAGTGATTTTGTATCTTGGTTACATCAGCGTTAGATTTCCTGCAAGACTTTGTTCACTAACCAGTCTGGCTTCAGGTCTCAATAAATTTTCAATGCTATTTATGCTTATCTGTTGCTCATAGCATTAACCCTTAAAAAAACACCTTCAGCAATTTACTTCCAAGTACTCAAAAAAAAAACTTGGCAGGAATTTCTGTTCTGCAGCTGCATTTATTTGTAATCCCACAACACTTTTATGATTCTGTCAGACCTGCTTTACAGTCTTCTGGACATTTCAGTAGCTTCAGTATCACTTCAGAGCAGCACCTAGCTCCAGGTAAGTGGTTGCAGTCACTCACACAGCTTAACACTGAATTGTGAGGAACCAATACTGTCCATATGCCAGCTTCACAGGCATCACACTCACCCAGAAAGCCTGTCCAACCTAACAGATCTCTTTGAGACAAGACGAACACCTGAAATTTACCCTCATGTCCAGAATAAAAATGGGGCATGGGGGAAAGAGCAGGTGTTCAAAGAGGAATCCTCCCCAAACTGACTAAAATTTCTCAATTCCAAGCCTTTTGCACGAGGAATGCAACAGTAGCCTATCTTTTCTAGCAGGATCTAGAACGAAAATCTCAATCTCACTTAGGGATGCCCAGCTACAAGACCAGTTGAATGTACAGAACAGTAACTTTTCTACCTAACTTTCCTCTGTCAAAAATTATTATGTAGAATATTATACATAGAGAAAAAATCCTTCTCTGAGTGGAATACACTATATTTCACAACCTAATGATTCCAAAACTAAAGTGTGAATAAATCTGTCTTCCGTTTGACCACTGAGTTGCAGGAAACCACTGAACCACCTTCAAATGCCACACTAGTTTAACTTTGCTTATTGAGAGAAAGCTCATTTTGAAAGATACATTAATATATTTATCTCTGAAGATATTTGACCTTGAAGAGATTATATGATGCAATTACATAGTGTTACAAAACTGATGCACAAATACGTGTTTCAATGGTCTCAAAAGCACAAGTTTATAAGGGTAAAACACAGTAGACAAACATTAACTTCTATATACGAAGGTGGATATGAAAATACCTTGCTCGCCCAGGCATCTTCATCCCAGGAAGTGAGTTGCAATACACGAATTATTTCATTTATCTCAGCACTCATTTTCTCTACCGTGAAATTGCGATTTTTCAAGGCCTCTTCTATTCCCTGGCTTTTAGAATTTTTTGTGGTTACAAAAATCTTCATAGCTGTGAAAATACCAGAGATTAGAAAAAGGTATATGCAAGACACAATCAGTGGTCAAGTTGACCTTCTACTGTATTTATATGGAAAACTTTCTTTTGCATGGACCATTTTATCTCAAAGACTGTAGTTTTAATACAAGAAGCACAGTTACTTGCAATTGATTACAGATGTCAAGGTTATTTTTAATAAGCATAAGACACTGGAACTCCAGTTCAAAACTCAGAATAGTATTAAAAAGCAAAGCAAAAAATACCTGAAATAAGTACAGGCAATAGCTCCTTCACTGTATTCATGGAGTTTACCAGCATAACCCTATGCTCCTGATGAGTTAATTCCTGTTGTCTCTCATCAATCATTTTGGCCATCTTTGTCATTCCTAAAAATTAAAGTAGTTGAACATTCAAACATTAGAGATTTCTAAACAAGAACAAAGCATAATGATTGATGAAAACTATATTGAAGTTTAAAGCTTAATTTTTGTATTAGCAGCTGTTACTTTAAACACATTCCAGATACTTCAGAGAAGTCACCTATTCAAAACCTAGCCACTATGTAAAGTAGAACGGACTACTTAAAATTCTTGATTTAAAATCCTATCAATAAAATAGGACAATACTTGAAATTACTGTTTTAGGACATGAAGTCACTTAATGAACACTGGAAGCTGATTTAGGGCGTGGGGGAGAGTGTCATCTTTTCTCTTAAGATTTGATCCATGTAAGGCTTAAGTGAAGGACAGAAAAAAGAAACATCGAGATTTTGTTTGTTTGCTTTGAGGTTCTACCAGAGGTCAAGAACTGTATTTATTTATACTCCATATTTGATAGAAATATTTCAGTACCCTAGAAGCCTGAAAAGAATTGAATTTATTCTAGAGCCGATCTATTTGCAATAGCTAAGACTTGTGAGGTTTACCACACAGTGCACACAAACTTCAGACACAGCTCCATAAAAACTTAAGATTATTTAAATTGGTGCTGTTGTGGTCCTGCTCTCTCTCCTACAGAGTATAAAACCAGAAGGAAGCTGTATATTCTTTGGCTGAATTATCCTTCTGCTGGTTAGCATCTTAACACTGCTTTCATGACATCACTGAAAAGTAGTAGGATCCTCAGCACAGAGGCAAGCTGTGCAGAACCACATTTCCTTTTAAATGACAAGAGCCTTAATAGGTAATCATGTTCCCATCTCTGCTTCCAACATAAAACCTCTAAACACTTCTTTGATTTTAAGTGTACCTGCTCATACTCCTATTATTTATGTAGTACTGACATGAATGGTCCAGTTCGGATGCCCATTAATTGAACTACAGGGAACAAGGACTACAGGCGTTAAGTTTTGTGGGCATGGGCTGCAAATGCTAAGCAGCAGCCAGCTCAGGCAAAGACAGAGCTTCTACAGTATTCCAGAAGCACAAGGTTCACTATTTATTCAGAATACCATGAGTTTAGAGAAGATTATTTGCAATAAATGTAACAAGCCTACATCTCACTCTAAGAAACTAAGACACTTGCCCAAGATCTCTGTCATACACATGTAACAGCAAATAATGCCTGTGAGGTTCAGTGAGAAGACCCAAATGCTGGTAACTGAGCCAAACAGAGCAAACTGAAGTTAGGTGAAACTTCCATTTTAAAGACATGTAAGACAATAACCACAGAGAAACTAAAAGTGTATATACCAAGTTGAAAAAAATGTTTCAGGGAAAGAGAAGATTGCCCTTTTTGTTTTATCTTTTCCTGTTCAAAATGAGGCAAAAACTTGAACATAATTTCTGACAGGAAATAAAAGTTTAGAGAACACTTTACCTCCATATGGAACTTTAAAGCTTTTCCACATCTAGAAACAAGGTCAAGTATACACGTGTTAAATAAAAACAGGCTAATCTACAAACATGCTCTGTCCCATGACAGCTCTTGGTCATTTCATTTATCACCTAGCTACATCACAGATGTATTTATAAATATAAAGTACTAACTAGATTCCTGAGGTTTTTATATAAGCACTCTTTAATTCAGTGTAATTTTAATTCCAACATCTTCCTATACTTCCTACCACCACCACATCTCAGTTTTACAGAATGCTTTTGTTAAATACTTTAGCTACTTCATGCTGAAGCTAAAGCATTTGGAACAGCAGATGACACAGATTAACAGTAGGTTTCCTCTACAGCAATCAAGAGAGAGAGACAGCAGTTCCTCACTTACCAATCACTTCCACCACTGAAAGTGTGAGTTAACACAGTGAAGTAACAAGTAGTAAAGGAGCATCAAAGAGCAAACAAAGAATTGCCATAACAGCTGGGCTTTTGTACTACACTTCAAGACAGCTATTTCTGCAACCTCATTAAGATGTTAATAGATGGCATGTGGCTTATACTGTTCCAAGAAATTCCTACTGGGCCTAACTATCTCAGCCAGTACAGACATTTTATCAGCTTAATGGATTTTATATCTGTGAGTGCTTAGTTACACAGCTTTTTCTTTTTTTTTTTGTTTTATCCTTACAAACGCATACTTACTTCCTTCACAGTATAGGAAAAGTATAGTACATATCATCCATGTAGCACGTATAATTTACCAACATCATCTGCTTTCTTAGAAGAGACTGTGAAACAGAAAGAGTCATTCTTTCAAATAGAAACTTCCAAAGTAACTGCTTTACCATAGTCCCAACGTTCAAAACTTGGGTGAGGAAAGTGCTGGAGGGAAAACAAAGTAGTGGAAAAGACTATACTTAGTATATTTATGAAAGACTGGAACAAATCAAACCTGGCCCTAAATTCTTCGTGTAAGTCACCAAATCCTCCATTGTCTCTACCACTTCCGCCACAGTGAGATATTCCAATATTCCTTTGCAGACACGGATGATTTTACGGACCTAAAAGAGGAACATTCCATTATTTCTTAGGTAAAGCTAAACTACACTTGAATTAGAAATGCAAACCTGTTATTAGAACAATTCAGTTACAGCATTTGCTAACACAACAAATGGGCAATCACAAAGGTCTGAGATACTGAATAAATTACCCAAAATGCCATTAGTCAAGTTCTGTAATGACAAGCCAATATTTAATCAGCTTTCCCCTACTCAGAAATGCAAAATCCTACTCCAATGTTTTCACTTCGTAAGATAAATGAAGGACAGCATTGAGAAAAGAGGTTAGAAAGAACTTCATCTATATATGCTGTCATGCTTGAAGCTTTTCATTGCAACTTCATCAATTAAAATATTTAACTTAAATCACAAAGCAAAACGACACAGAAAGCAGACTTCAAGCTTTCAGAGGAAGTATCATCCACCATACAGCTTTACATATGGATAAAGCATTACTCAACATTCCAGCAGGGAAGATAGATCCAACATCACAAACTTTCCAGAAAAATCTGTGAAGGCTGTACTTTATTTACCTCTGGACCTCTGCCTCGGCTTAACTTTTTCAGTTCACATTTGATTCCAAAATAATCGTCAGTCAGTAAATCCTCTAACCTCCTGAACCATGTAATTTCTCACATCACTACATAAAATTCTTATCAAAGAGCAAGTTAATCAATATTTAATTTGTATCAACCACATGCAGTGCTCAGCACCTAGAACAGATCAAAGCTTCCTCAGCAACTCATTTCAGTTTGTCCCAATGTTAGTTCATATTGAAACATAGGACAGACATAAGCCAACTTAAGTACTTGTGAAAAGTCAATCATTCCTGAGTAATGTCTCTCTTTAGTTTAACAAGGAGTTGTCAGGTGAGTTCCACAAAGCATTAATTTCACAAAAGTCAATTCATTTCCTAAACACTAGAAACAGAGATTAAAAGATATTAACTTCCTTGAAAGTCCTGTAACACTTCTATTAAAAACCATTTAAAATACTGAGAATCAGAACTGCCATAGAGAAATCTCATAGCATTCTCCTCATTTCAGAGGAACATGCTAACGGTGCCACAAGCTGATTAAATGAGACAAGGATACCATGTTAGACCACTCAGAACAGCAAGAAGAGCAACACAATTCCATGTGTTAACAGATTGTTGCAAAATTAGGATTAACACCAGCATTTCTAACAGCACGAGCTTTATCTCCTCATTGTAGCATGATATTTCTTATTTAGAAATGAGCAAGACACTACATCCCCAGAAAGAGCATCAAAACTATGATTTGTAACAAAAAAATTTTTTCAAACATAAGACATTTAAGTTTCCTTGCAACTATGGATTTTTTTTGTACATATGAGGATGGACAAACAGCACTTCTGAGTCAGTTTTTGGCTTGTGCAGCAGCCAAAATGTAGCAACTGTTAGATTTATCAGAATACATCTTCTGCCTGACCAGACAGACAGTCCAAATGTGTATTACCTCTCATGCCCCAAGGCCAATTAAATTGCCAGAGCTAGTGAGCCAAACGAACACTTAGAAAGTGGCCTAGGGCTTTTCAGGGAAGGGATACAGAAAATATAAGGATCAGTAATGGGTATGGTGAAGGGAATACAGAAAAGCATCAGGAAGATATCAGACAGTTGATGAGATTTGGCCTTTCTGAGCAATAATCACAGGCAACACCTAAACATTATGTCATGCAAAAATTCTCCTAACACAACAGAGCAACAAGTCTAAGCTCCCTCTGACAGAAAGGAATGCAAAATATGCTTCCAGTCAAACTAAAATGGTCAAACCCTCATGAATCTATTCAATAGTTTGGTTCGGCTAATCTATTTACGGGGACATTTTAATTAAGAATACTGTTGTGCAGGCACCTATGTCAGTCATGCTGGGATTCCTACCTCTGCTTCATCGAAAGTCAGGAGCAAGTCTGATGTTCCAGAAAGGATTCCTCTTGATCCATCAATGAGATAGTCACGAGCTGGGACTGAATAAGGATCTGCCTGCAGCATCTGGGCTGCCCGAACAAGTTTGGTGCAGGCGTTCTCCACTCTGTGGAAAGCCAGCAGACAACACTTGCTGATTAGCTTCCGAATGTATGACAGCGGACTTGAGAAAATGCTGGATTTAATTTTAACTTTACCACTTGAAGCACCACAAGCAAACTGATCATTCTACACCTTTATAGTTTAAAAGGCAAGAGTATTTATTGTATTTATTCTAACAAGAAAGTCACCAGCAACCATACAACCCAGTTTTTCACAAGTCACACAATCTTCCCATGTTTGAAGTACCCCTTATAGAGCACACAGTACAGTGGCACTAAGGAGAGCTCCCAACCCAGCAAAAAACCTTACATGCTTCATGGCAAGGGCAGAGAACAAAACAATTATTCTTTTAGGACTTCACAATCAAAGTAACTGTTAACTTTTATCAGCCTTGTATAGACATTGTTATTCAAGTAGCAATTGCTATTAATAAATATTAAATGACAGTTACACATTAAGACAAAAGAACAGTTTGAAGAAAACCAAGACACTGTGCCCTGCTCTTTGAAGCAGACCTGAAGTAGTCCAGGTCTTCAGAATGTTAACACTCACAGAAAGAGCATTTAAAATAACCACAAAATGTAGTGGTAAGGTACATGTTCAAATGCAGCTTGCAATGCCAGACATAAAAGCAGAAAGAAGGTTTTCCAAGATATTACAGTATGTAACTACAGTAGCACAGAAAGTACTTACAATAAGAAAATGAGCTCTGAAATTAGGTTCCATCAAACCATTTAGTACAACAATTTTAAAATATCAAAAATTGGAAGATTGAAAATGTTTTGGTTTTGTTCTCTTGTAATTACTTTGCGCCACCTTTGCAACATACAACATTCAGATTTCCCTTTCATTTTAGCTATGCTACTCATGACTGTAGTTATTGACTACACTGACTGACTCTCCTCCACTGTCTCCCATTTCCTTTAAGTGTAGTGTAATACACAGGCTCTGTGCACATGAGTGCCATGTGCTCATTCAGTAACATGAGGATCCAACAAACATTAAACACTTCTATTACAACAATGCTACCTCCTACCATCGTTTCTGTGTGCTTGTCACATTGCCCATTTTCTACTGACCACTTGGGTACACTCTCTTATCATACTCTTAGTTCAGTACTTTTGGAAAGTTACAGTTAGCCCATTTCCCCCTCCATGTTCCTCGCTAACACAAATATTAGAACTTAATGGTTACATCTCAATTTAACCAGTAGAAACAAGACACCCATTACAGGAAAACACACCTTTGTCCAGAAAGTAAAGTTTTCAGCTAATAGCTCCCTAGAGTAGATCAAAGTGGACCAGCTGCATTATCATAACCTGCTCTTCTTGTGAGACATCTGCTCAGCGTATCAGATGACGGGGACTCCTAACTGAGCAAGAAAATGCAGAAGGACTTCAAGGCAAAAAGTGGAAATGGTCTGCTCATTACTATGCAATGCACTTAGTTGTATTATCAAAGTCAATTGACTTCACTAAATTAGATTTTTGTGCTTGCTTCTCACATTTATTCTTTTCAACTCTGCCAAGAAAGGGATTAAACAAATCACCTATTCAGCAGCTCAGAGCTATAGGCTCAGAAACCCTTAATTTCCTACAGTTTAATTTCATGGTTATCTGTTTAATACTAGTAAATATCTCAAGGCTGGCTTTTTCATTTGTTAAGAAAAGAATTAACATAAATGTGTATTACACCAGAAGTCACCATAATTAATGAAAATAGTGTTTCCAAAGATTCAAAGTTTTCTTTTACAGTTTTCAGGGTTGAATCTCAAAGGTAAACGTGAATTTCAATAGTGTAATGCCTATTTTGTATAAACTTCCCAATGCACTTAAAATACTTCAGGAGTGTAAGCTGTGTACAAGAAAAGCACAGTGGTGTTTGAAAATCAGACACTTCATCCCCTGCAAAGCACATGTGCTAGGAAGCAAAAGATTAGAAAAAAAGGTATTCATTTACTTCCATTAAAAAAAACCAACCAACCAAAACAACACAAACAACCGAAAACCCCTAAAAATGCAATGAACCACTTGTTCTATCACAAGAATCAAACACGTTCAGAAGTTTCAAACAGAAGTTCATTGCTACAGTCAAGTTCCTAATTTCTGTATTAAATTGCAACATAAAAAAACCAACAACATATCTTTATTTAAAAAAGGGTATTTATTTTTGAGGCATGATTACAATACAGCTATCTTAACACCAGCCAAATTCTTTGTGGGGAAGACACTGGGCACGGTATTTCTAACCATACTACTTTAGGTAGTCAATCAACTTCACTACTGTTAAATGTATTCCTTACAAAATATGAGGACAAAAAAAGTAGCTTATGCTAAACTATCATTTTAGTTTTTTAGGATTGACCTCTGCTTTTCCCAGAGTTCATTTTCCAGTTTAACCACTACAGTTTACATTACCTGCAGTTCAGAAATACAAAGTAAAAAGTAAGTATTTTACATTAACAATAATTTGTTAATACAGGTACCAGCAATGCAGCTGCAGCTTAGCTACCAAAAAATGTTAACATAGAATAGCATTATTGCTTGATTTGTTAAATGAGCTTGTGCATGCAAGTTAAACATAAATTTTTATTCTCAGTGTAAACAAATAGTGTAACCCTATTCTTTGCCTAAAGACTGCAGTTCTTCCCTTCTTTACAAGAGAAGCTTAACAAGTAATAGGAACACATTGCAAAACATCTGATGTAAATTATATGCATTACTCATACCTGGTGATTAAGACAATTAGGATAAACAACTCAGCATTTTTTAACTCTAAGTCAACAGTTCCAATGTGGTTTATTTCAGTAGCAAGTGAGGGGATGCATGATGCTTTTCAGCAGCCAGCAAGTTATTTTGCTGCACAATCACACTCCTACTGAAAAGCTTTAACAGATTATCATAATATATATTCCTTATAAACCCTCAAAGCCAGTGTCAAGTCTTTCAAAAGAATAAACAGATCTTGTCTCCATCCTCCAAGACTGGTGATCCTTTTGAATGGAGGAAATACAAACAGGTAATGCAGTGCTAGAACATGCGTACTGCTTCTTATCCATTGTCCATGTGCCAGTACAAATTCTGCTGGAGCATTCCCTTAAAAAGGAATGCCAATTCCTGAACTAATGCTTTAGAAACAAAAACTCCTTCTCAGGAAAAAAAAAAAAACAACAAAAAAAGACCCTCATCTGTTCCAATTCTTGCATCTAAATTCTGTCCTTTACAGCAGTAAAAGATAAGGCTCCCGTTGCAGCTCACCTGTGACTATCGCTTGTCCCCATAATAAGATACCCGTGACAATATACTCCCCATGTTAACAAGAAACTGTTACCACGAACTAATTCATTTTGATATAAACTTGAGATTAACAAAAACCCACAAATGAAACATCTTATCATTTATAAAAACCACTGAACATTCCTAACTCATGTTACTGCACCTAGGATAGTAAGTTCTATGTGAAGTGGTTGTCATTACTCTGACAGCTTTGGTTCCCTTTTTACATTTTATCATTGCTCACACAATCGTGAATTTCTGCAGAAAAAGTTCTTGCATCCAGCATAAAGTGGTACTATTCAGCAGTGCTTGTATCACATTTCTACAGTAATTTAATTATTGAAGTCTTGCACAATTGGCTACATTTTGATCAAAGGCTGACTACAGTACAGCAATTTTAAAGAATTTCTCTTTCTTAATTCCTTACTTGTCTAGGTCAACGAGAAGCTGGAAATTAACTAAAAACTCCTCACATCCCAGAAAATGAGCACAATCAAAATTACACGTTTGCATACAGTTAATCAAGAAGAAAAAAGCTTTGATCTTATTGCATTAAATAAACACTGCCCTCAAAAAAAACCTAACCCCTCTACAGCCACACAAGATCACACACCAGGAACACAGCATGATAAATACTGTAGTGGATTGTATCAAAGGCCCATTTAACTCAGTATCCTGTCTCCGAAAGTAGCTGCAAGTAAAAGCCTAAAGAAGGTTAAGAACAGGATAAGCATTTATCATACTTCCTCTAGGCACTCTCCCATCCTTCAACTATTTTCAGTTCTTGGGACTTCCTGTAGTTTGTCTATTTGATAAGCCACAATGGATCCCTCTAAGTACTTAGCTATTAACCCACATAAAGAGTTTTAACAGTACACGACTAGCTGTACAAAGAATCTTCCCTACTGTTGGCTTACGAACCGCTAGCTTAAAGCGATTCCCCCATCAAGTTCTGCACAGGAAAAATACAAGTTTTCATCTTCTCCATGCAACTTATACTTCCTCAGACACTGTCAGGGCCTCAATCCCCTCTTTTCAGCCTCACTTCTCCCAGGCTGAAGAGTTCCAGTCTACTCAGCTTTGCCTCATACAGAAGTAATTCCATGCCTTCGTTCTCCAAGCCCTTCTATGAGCTTTTTCCAGCACTACTACAGCCTTTCTAAAATTGTGTGACTACCAGTACATGCACTATTCAAGCTGCGGAAGAAAAATATATGGTGACATTTTGATGTCTCATTCTCTGATGGTAAACCTAGTATTTTATTTACTTTTTGATCATTATGACCAGGTAAGGATGCTCTCACCAATGTGTAACAGCTCCAAGACCTTGCTCACTACCGGAAATGGTCAGTTCAATCACCCTTTCTGACATTAGACCTGCTGCTCTCCCAAGTGTGCATAATTTCAGATACTTAAAAATAATTTAATCCACACTTAACACCAAGTCACTTCAATTAATAAGGTACTCTAATTTCCCAGAGTCATCCATTAACCTCTCTGCCCTGCATAAGACCTGGGGTCATTCGTAACTACTTCTGCCTCACAAGTCAGCCTGGTCTCCAGAGCATTTATTAACATGGTGAGAAGCACAGTCCCAACCGAGAGCTCCACAGTCCTACTGATTTCCTCCTGCCATTGTCAGGGTTAACCATATCATCTTTTCTTCCACTTTCAATTTTCTCTTTTACATACAAAAATTTTTCTAATTACCCTGCAGCTACTTCACTTTCTTAAAAGCCTCTAGACTGTGCCAAGTTTAGAAATCAGTGTGTACTGTATCACCTGGACTACCCTTTCCCCCGTTTGTGATATTTCTAAAAATACCAACAGATTTATAAGGCAGAATTTCCCTCCACGGAAACACTGTCAATTCACCCAAAGCACACCATATATAGGTGGGGTGTCTCTCTTCTCTAATACAGAATTTCTAATCATTTGCTCCAAAAGTACATCAGATCTCTAGATCTCCTGTTCCCCAGAGTTCCCCTGAAAGTTTCTCAGGTTGTAGCATCACTTTCATTCATATACTGGTGGTCTCAAGTGATAGACTACTTCGCTAATGATTCAGTTATTTCATTCTTGAACTCATATGCTAATACCACCTGGTCCTAAGCATTATTTTAATTATTAATTTTGTCAACCTATAATGCAATAAACTAAATCGCTTTTCACTGCCTACCATAAATTTTCTCTTTAGACATCACCTCTCTTCTCCCTTTTATTATTCTCCCAGTTGTCTCAATGCTTTCTTGTTTTGACTATCTGCTTGTTTGGTGTTTGTAAGTAACAGTAAAATATTCAGTAATTCCAAATACAGTGGACAACACTAACAAAGAGGTTACCACAGGCAGAAGATTGTAGAGGAAAGTTACTTCAATAGCAGTCTGTCAGGTGGCAATAAGCAGCTTGGGAATTCCACAACAAGGTGTGATGTATCATTTTCAAGGCTTAAGGCAGCAGGAGAAAGTCAGCTGTCCTTTACACCAAGACACAGAATTAAGAGTGCCTGCTGTTAAGTGCATTTACCGTCTCTACTACACTGCCTGCAGTAAGTCACCACTCTTCAAATGTCTTAGATGTTCAGGCAGTTATGCTATCAGCTGCCTATACTGACAAATTCATATTTTTCCAACAGCCAAATAAACAGAAAAAGATTGAGACACTACATTGTCTCTGACACTGTTAGGCACACCCACAGCAACACACAGCTAAGTACCATTATTACTCTAATTTATTTTTGTTATTATTTTTAGAGGAAAAAATACCACATATGTGTACTCATATATACAGAATGTAACAGGACAAATCCTTGCTGCCAAAGAGGTTGTTCCTGACACTGGAACAGGTTTCCTGTACCCATAATACAAGATTTACAATAAAATTAGTTTACTTGATAAATGCTGGTGGCATATCCCTTTTCAAGATCTGGTCTTCTGTTGTCTGCACAGTCTCTTTTCCAACCTGCAGGAGAAAAAAGACATACTTAAGAATCAAAATTTCAATGTAAAGGCCAGATAAAAGCAAGTAGAGAAATAACAACAAAAATGCTTTGCACTAATGACAGCTCCTTTCACCAGGTTCTTGTTGCTGTGTCTACTTTTGAGACCACTATATACTGTGGTTAACTTAATGCTTCAGATATCCTAAGTTGTTTCCTATCAACATCTCTACTAAATTAAATGGGGACATACAAAACCACACTTTTCTCTCTTCTTACTCTCCACAGAAACAATACTATTCTTTTCCTGTACTTAGTTGTAAAAACTTGATCACTGAACTCTGAAGGTTTCCCTCCGTTCTAATGCCCACAAGTCAGAAATCAAGTTCAAAGCTAAAAAAATTACCCCCCTTTTGCTATCAACTTAGTCTATTAGAAAAAGGTAGTTAATTACTGAGAGTACACCCCACATCCACACAATCCTTTAGGCAAAAAATAATTATGCAGGGGGTAATAAAGAAGGAGTAAGATCTGGAGTTTTCTATACACTAGCTCTTGTGTTATACAATAGAAGTCTTTATAATTGGTAGCTGACTCTCTGAACTGTGAGATCACCAACTTGACAAAATATTTCCAGCTCCTTTGTTCGCTGTATTTTCCAGCTGAATAAGCTATTCAGAAAGGCATCACAAAGCAGAAGGTCTTTAAACCAGACACTACTTTGTGTTAAGAGCTGCCAGACCTGCTCAAGCTAGACAAGATAGCCCTGAAAATCCCTGATCAGCTGGTGCTTAGAGATTCACTGGCCTTGGACAGAAGATGCAGTGTGTCAGCAGGCACAGCACTTGCCAAATCTAATGCCGTACAGCCTTCCAGAATCGCTGTTTCCTTGCAAATTTTTGCTGCTTGCCAAAAACTGTGTCTCCCTGGTCTGCTCCTTTTCAGAGGAACTTCACAGAAGTACATCGGCCTGAGTATTTTATTTGCTTCAAACAGATTCAGCCTAGCCTACTTTTTTTTTTAATCTATTAGTACTACACTCACAATTAGTCACACAGATACTTAAAAGTAATGAAAGGAAGAGCAAAAAAAGTTAAAGATCTGGAATTTTATGGTAGGTTTCTGTCTCGTGTTCACATTAGGCTCACCAACAGTCATGCACCCTCCTAGTACACAGGACTGCAGTGTTGCTTTGACTCCTGAACTTCAGGGCAATGCCTCAGCACGATTCTAAATGACCCAGAGAGTATGCCTGCTTTGTTCTAATTATTTCCATTGCACTCATGAAACACATTCTTCATATTTCTCACAAGTTTGCATGGATATGTGCATGATAAAGATGACACAAAAAATTGAGTAATTCCCAGTAACTCTGGATTACACATCATTAGACAAAAGAGTGTCAGCAGGTGAAAACGAAGAGCAGTACTTCATTTACAAGAACCACGCCTTCAAGATTTATTTTCTCGCAGCTGTACCAAATGGCATATAATTCAGTACAGTGAAAAAAGTAAATCTTTAAAGAATGCAAAAAAAGAAAGCTTACAATGTGGGGGGCATTTCAAGTTGAAGGTCATTCTAGCAATTTTTATTGTATATTGACCAGGTGTAATAGACCATACAAAAAACATTTCATCACTCAATCTAAAAAGGGTAAGTCTCTTCTATAAAAGGATAGATCTAGGTTCAGTACTCAAAGAAACGTTATCAACTAGCTGTAGGCACATATATACCAACTTTATATGTCTATAGATGCACATATATGTATGGACATTTTTTGCTACAGCTAGGCTAGATCTTTAGTCTTCACATGGAAGTAACATATAGGATAATAGTAAACTCCTCTTTTGTTTGGAGGTTTTCTATGGAGATTTTTAATCTCAAAAAACTGCCCTAAACTCCAATGACATTTCTCTTCCAAGTCCATCCATACCCTCAGCACTGCATACCACACAGACGGAACACAAGATTTCAAGCAGCTTCTATGATGCCTCAATTAAAAAGGTGTACTACCTGTCCAGTAAAAAGGACTTTCAACCTTATTTCAACCACCAACACAGAACGCACTCCCTGAATCTGTTTAAATATAAAACTTTGTTTGCATAGCTGTTATTTAACCTTTCCAGTTGTAGCCAAGGTACAGAAACAGCATGTAAAGAACCAATGTACTCCACATAACATTTAACAGGAAAAGTCTCAAAATATGAGGACAGATTCATGAGTAAAAATATACATCCTCAAAGTTTAGTGGGTTTGGCCTTCTAGCTTTGTGGTTAGGGGTTTTTGTTGCTTTGTTTCCTACTTAGTTCTCACAAGATCCTGTTTCTTCAGATTGAACTTTACATGGCCTAGACTATTTTTGGACACACTGCAGTGTAACACAAGGTAACAACTACCCTCTCCACAATCCAGTACCAAGAAAATGAGGATTTTTTTTTCCTTGAGGATGTAGTATCTACACATGCCTTATTTCAGACAGGCAGCTTGTCCAGTTTCATATCAATAAAAACAATCATCTGAGAAACACACTTCATTTCTAGCCAACAGTACACATGTAGAAAAAACAACAGAATTCGTACTTGGGTTTCAGACATTCTTACCTCCCAAGATGATCTTTCCTTAACTAACTGGGAAGTGACAGTGATATAGAAGCTTCTGCTACTACACAACGTTGGAGTGGCAATTACTCATGGTTCCAAAGAAACCGCCCTGACTAACACACTAAAATAACCATAACTCCAACAGTGCACATTACATTACAGAGTAAGGGGAGGTCTCAAGCAGAACTTACCAACACAGTTTCGTAGTTACAACTGCTACTCATGCACATCAATTTCCAAACTCTTTGGAGATTAGAGACAAATCAGTTAATTAAACAGTGAGCTGTTTTCCTTCTTGCTCCCTGCTCAAAAAAGCAGGGAACAAGATGCAGACAAGTCAAGGAATTTAAAGGAAATGGGACACACACAAGTCAGAGGGCATATATGGCCACTGAAAAACTTTCTAGGAATGTAGCTATAAGAAAGAAGAAGAGATTGAGGCTTCCTGCTGCTTTTGGCTTTTAATCTTGTTTGTAAATCTCCTGCAAGTCCTGTTTGCCACTGGTTAGCAGAAGACCAGTATGCTTTAAGCTTTCCTATGTGGAGAACTTTCTCCATGGAAAAGAAAGAAGAAAATGTTTTCATCAGGCTGAGTTTCTTCCTTATAACCAATTTTGCAGTTTTTTGTCATGTCTGCTTCTACTGCAGGAAAAACAAGACAAGATCCCTTGCCCACCTTCCTAGGCTGCTGGATATAGCAAAAAACAGCTGTTCAGTAAGAAGAAAGAACTTCAGCTTCTGTAATTCTGTAAGAGTTTGTTTAAACAGAAAAGCACCCAGTAATAATATCTAGCCGTTTTTACTTCTGCAGTTTGAAAGTAAAAACTGCAAGTACCATATCAAATAAAACACACAAATAATTAAGATAGGAGTCCAAACTTCATTGCTTAAGGGTTATTTTATTTTATTTATTTTTTTAAACAAAGATTCTTCTGAATGCCTATGTTGACAATACCAGTTTGGCAATTTGCCAAATGATGGAAGTGACATTTTCCTTACAGCTTATATGATTTCCCCTGTTAAAAGGGAAGATGACCTTAGAAGAATTAGTTCTTGCAATGTTCCAGAAGCTTAATTTAAAACATCTGTCATTTTAGCAAAGAGCCTAAAAATATTCCCCCATCATCATCCAGTGAACACATAACAGCCCTGGCTGTTACGCTAGCAGAGCCCCACATTTCCCCCAAGAAATAAGCTGCAGTCTGAGTTTTGCTTGACAAACCCAAGTGCCACACAAAGTGATCTAGGTCCATATGCTGTAAAAGCAACTTTACCATAGGACAACTCAGTAAAAATCCCCTGCATAGTTTATGCATTCTTCCATGTTTTGCAAGCTTTCAGGAAGGATTGTGACACAACAGTAGGAGCATTAAATCTCCCATCAAAAATTTCTTATTCACCAGTTCAGTGCCATCAAGTTCCCCGCAAATTCTTTCCCAATTTCTTTAGATGTCTGTCCTGAAAAATAAACTTAAGGATTTGCTTTAATTCTACAGTGACAACAGCCTCTAAATTGCACAGCCACATCTAGAATGCATCTCAAAATGGAATTACCAGTGCTTTCCACACATCCTGCATTTTAACAAAGTAACACTGGCCTAGATCTCACAACTGAACAGAAAAGTCAAGCAATGTTGAAGTGTTTTTAGAAAAATCAAAGTGAACAGGTTTACAGGTCACTCCTCGCAATCTCATCCTTCTCATTCAGTAAGACTGAAAAAGTGAGACAAGCGACAACTTTTTTTAAAAACACAAACTTCCATTCTTCCTTCAAAGGCTCCCAGAAGCCTTTAACAAAGCAAGTTTCCCATTTGTTCACCATTCTACTCATCTTGCTTTGAATTATAAATGGGATTGATATGTCACTTGCAATCAGCGAGTTTACCACTGGTTTAAGAAGCTTTAGAGTTTTCTACTTCTCTGTAGGGGAATAGGCCAATGCAATTAGAGATGGAAAAAAGTCCAAAGAAATGTGCAGCTAAATTCTCCTCCTGCTTTTAGTTTACACCAAATGACAATGCACATAATACCACCAGTGAATCAGTCACGACTGCTCCTTGAAGCCAGGCCTGACGCTGAAGAGACTGCTGAATCAGAGCCTATCATCCACTTGTCCTTCAGCCAGCATGGAAGCTGCCTACTGACTCCTGTCTGGTGTTCTCATGATTGCCCTGGAGACTACATTCCAGCCACAGCAAGGTACAATTTCAAAGTCATCTGGCAAGCAAATTAGAACACACCAGCCATCTGGTCCCCAACAGCAGCAAACCGACCTACCTGTCTACATTGGTGATCAAGAAAAATTTAACTGGCTTAAGGCTCAGGAAATCCTGCTGTACACAAAATACAGAACTATAAAACAAGAACCATATGTAAAATAGAAAGCAACATCATTTGGATACCAAAAGACTTATTCATGCTGCTAGTACCTATTAACTCTGTTACCAGTACAGAGCTGAGGCCTGGATGGTTTGGCTAATTACAGGATTAACTTAACAAAAGGGAAACAAACACATACTGATTATGTGAGACTTTTTACAGAACTATTATAATTTGGAAATTAGTTCTTTTATTAAGAGAAGAGTTTATTTTTCCAAACCAGTACTTCAAGTTAAAATCACTTTAGGACATTATAACTCTACTTCAGTCAAATAACATAATTCATGTAAGTCATCTCTGACCCTTGGGCATTTAAAAAACTCACCAGGAAAAATAGGATACAGCCAACTGTAGTCTACTAATGGGACTGACAGCTGCAAATAGCTACCTTTACCTTACAAGAAAATCTAAAGACAACACCACATACCAAACAGCATGCAGACTCCAAAAGCTCTTCCAGTTCATTTCCATGTACTCAGATCTATGGTCTCAAGTTTCAGAGCACCTCTTAACACAAATCCTCCTGCAGGTGTATACACATATTAGCATTGTACTAAAAGATAACATTATTTTGGAGCTAAGTTTTCTCATTATTCAGATTCCTGTCTGAAAAACAAGAAACTGAACACCATGATTCTGCTGCTAGATTTACACCATCTCTGACAATCTGCTAATATCTGCATGTTGGAGAGGATCTTGGTGGATTAAGGATCTCCATCCTGCCCCAGTAATTGAGATGTATCCTGTCCTCCCAGCATTTCAACTGTTCAATCAAGTAGAAGCATTCAGAAAATTTACTAATCTTGAGGCTTTTTGGCCCTGTTGATAGCAGAGTAGTAGTAAGAAGTCTCATCATAGGAAGCACACAGATTATATCAAATGGAAGGCAGATTTGGTTCCAGACACAGCAGGGCTGCCTATGAGAACGTGTGGTTCTGATACAGATAAATATTGTACTGCAGCATCTCTAAATCAACCCCAGCTATAGCTACACATAGGTAATAACTGACTTTCTCCCCAGTCTGTTTTTTCCTCTATCAGAAGGACAACTAACTTATGTTGTGATCTATGTAACAATAATAAGTCAGTACTCCACTTATCCATGTGTTGGCACAGATATTCAAGAAGCTGAAAAAAAGCAAAGACAAAATAACATGTTCTCTATTACTTCTTGGGTAACTTTCAAATGTAGAACAGTAGAGCAGTTTCTTTCTCTACTGTTCTGCATCTGAAATTTCCTCAAGTAGTAACTGACTACATGAGATACAAGGCAGATGTCCAATACAAGTGCCTTAATTTCCCTCTGCCATTTAGTTAACTACAAAATCTGTTGTTACCTTTTATAACCCATTCTACTTTTTGAAAACACTGCTGATTTGATAGGTATTGTTACCTAAATGAGGCATTTTAACATGCCACAACTGAAAATGTAGAATGGCTACTGGGCCCTGAATTTTAGGATCTTCCAGTTGTTATATGCCTGTACTGACTTCTGAATACCAGACTGTTTAACACTGATTTTCCCTCTTCCACAGAAAGAGTGGCACCACTTCCCTTACCAGCTCCCACCTAGAAGATCAGTGGTTCCAGAGAACCGATTTTTTTTTTTCCCCTAAGTTCACGGCAAAAATGGTTCCCTGCAGGAAAATAGAATTTATAAGCATGAGAAAGAAAAAAACACTCATCTAGAATTCCTTTATTGATAAAGTAATATTTTTCACTACGTTTTTAATATATTAAAAATATCTTCACATCCTCACTAATATATGGCTGAAGCAACAGAAACTCACAGCATTAATATTTTGGCATAAGCTCTACCACAGCAAATGTATCTTGACCAGCAAGGTGCATGCTACACAGTGTTTTATAGCAATTATCCACCTTCTGTAGCACACTGGACAATTTGTCTTTCATAAGTCTCACTTGACCTGACTAACAGTTAATTCTGGTGTACACTAAGTTCATGGTGTAAATCATTGCTTACACATTAAATGCAATCTTTTAATTCGCTACAACAGTATCTAGTTACATTAAAGAGAATTTAACTAGATATGGTAGGTTGTTTTCCAAGGGACAGTACTCATTTACAGCACCATTGAAAACTCAAGTGTGTCAGAAACTTGATATCATGTGATTATTTTTCAGCTTTCAGTGCTCATGACCACTTATACCAGCTCTGCAAGGAATTCAGCATGTAGAAGATGACCTGCTTCCGTGCAGTCACCACAAAGAATTTGCAAAGTATTAGAAAGCAGCCACTCAGCAGAAAGAACTGATAGAGGATATTAAAAATCAAATAGTGTCTGATGCAGCATTAATTCAAGTTAGAGGAAGACTTATTTAGCTGTTAAAATTAGTTTTTAATAAATCTTAAGCTTACTGTATGGTCATGTAACAAGCCACTATCACACCAAAAAAAGCTTTAAAAACAACTACTTTCAATAGCATTTGCTATTTCTTTATTGACTCATACCAAAAAAACAATACACTTTGAAGAGACTAAGGGTTTGGGGTTTTGGTCATAAAAGCTTAATAAATTATGGCATAGAAGCAAATGTTACCAGTGTAGTCAAAATCTTCTACTAAGGGATGACATAACCAGTAAGAGTAGTGTAATCCAATTCTGAGTTGTCAATGATTCTTTTAAGAATTTTTATCATTTAATTTGTTCTACAGACCTAATTTCTCTCTCAGAACCATTATTATTTTCCATGCATCTAGAGCAGAATTTACTCTTAGCCACTTTTACAGTCAGCATTGATCTGTTAAAAACTATTTCCATCCAAATCACTGCTGAAGCCACCCTACTTCTAAATCAGTGCTTTGGACTAACATTAATACACATTACATTCAATTTCTCTATGCTCACCCAATTAAAACATTATGAAAGCATTACTCCTACCCTTGCAGTCCCTACTGGAAAGCCTAGCTCACATAATACTGAAATCTGTGGCAATTTTCTTTATACCAATGGATTTGTTTGGCCCTGTTACTGTAGGTAGTAGATTCTGCACATGCTTGACAGGCTAGACAGACTTTATCAGTAGTAGCTTCATGTTAGAGCTATACTCAATTCTCTGTTGAAACCATGAGGGAAAATTAGGTAATATAAGCAAGCAACTTGAAGGTTACAGTCCAGTGCCATATACATAGGTAGGCTAAAACTGCTTTAGTAAGTTCTCATGATTGGCAAAGCTGGTCAAAGCCTGGGTTCACCTCTTGCATACAAAAGGAATAAACTTAGTCACTGTTAGTTCAGAACTTGTAGAGAAACAAAGCCTCTATAAACTGGTCTTAAAAACAAATATTTAAATTTGACATTTAATCATAAAGAGACATGAGAAAGTTCAGCTTCTTTAAAACAACAGCTTTTTCTTTTTCTTCTTCCCTGCAATTTGTTAGCATTTTAGAGCTCCATCCTGCCAGGCACTCCACAAACACACAAAATCATCCATTTCACATATAACAGTAAACCAAAACCGTGTCACATTACAAGAAGGTTAACAAATCAACTCCACAACAGGAAAAATATATTAAAGGGCCACCCATTTCTAACTGTTAAAATCCTCTTACAGGTTTAACAAACATTAATGAGAAAGTCTTTAAATCTTGGTGAAATAAATGTATTAGAGATGAAGTTTCTGTATTAGCTACAATAATGTAGTTAGGAAAAGAAACATCAGTACTGCTGCAAATCCAACTAAAAGCAATTCCTATAACAGGAAGCTACACTTGTTCCCAACATTTTGTTGTATTTGAGGAAGTTGTTCCAAATTTAATAGCAACACAACAGAAGAGAACCACTTTTCTGAACAATCATTATACTATGTTAAACAGAAATACAAGAGTTTGGGCCATCTAACAAGCTAACACGAAAATCTCTCTGGAGAAAGGAATTGCATTCAGTTGTGAGAGAAAATGCTAGATCCATCAAGTTTACAAATGCCTTCAGTTTATTACCTCCACTGCTACACAGTAACCAAGTCACTTTTAAATATTTCGGTGATGCTTATAATTAAAAAGCCATACGCAGAAAAGTTTGCAACAAAAAAAGTGCAAGACAACTATGTAAAAATCTGCTGCAACATTGCTTTGTGGTGTTAGTGACCACTTCCGGGTCACGAAGTATCTTTAGCATTTCACTACTCTGAGTAACTGGAGAACAGGCCAGATATTCCAACGATATCCCCCAGCTCCCCTCTCCAAATTGTCAGAGCAAAGTTGTTATTCAAGAAATTTACTTGCGCCTGACAGATAAAACACTTTCCATCCCCCGGCTTTGAACTACAATCATCACGGATGTCAAAGTGGGAAAAGGAGGAAAAAAAATAAAAATCAGATCAACAGAAAGATACATTCCTTCCTTCCTGATGCATGGGTGGTGGGTTGGTCTGACAGCTCAAGGGCCAGTGGAATCTAGTCTGAGAGCTAAGGAATGCAAGTTTTGCCAGCATTAACTGAAGAGAAATTAAAGAAATGCCATGCTATTACTTCCTTTTTTCTCAGAGAAAAACTGAAGTCTAAACAAAACTTACCTAAAATTTACTGAGGTTCCCACTCCTCATCCTTCGATTTTTTTGAGAAAAAGGGAGGATTCTATAGGTGTGGCAAAGACTCAAAGAGCACTTTACTTGCTACAGTTAAGCCAGTGGTTTGGCAATTACTAGCCCTTCACAATCCATTTTTTTGTCATTTATCAGGGCAAGCTAAATAAAAAGTGACCTTTTTGCTAATACTCTGTAGTTCGAGAGAAACCCCATTTATTCATCTCTGTTATTCAGCACAACTATTGTGCTGCAAAAGCTGCAAAGACAGCTAGGCTCATGGAAGTGATTTTTACTGTAGTCCAAACACTAGTCAGTTTATTTGTCAGTTCACTGAAAAACCTGTAAGAGTTATGCAGTAATTTGAGAAAGCAGTCACAGAGCCCATTCAATACTTGGAAGAAAACTTATTAGCAAGTGTAAAAACAAAAGCTTTTGAAGACTTAGCTGAAGGGCAAATAGACACCTGTATCACACATTCAGAGGCTGAAATGTGAAACATCTTTTGTGATTAATCTCAACTGAGGTTACAAGAACCCCTATGATTTTAACAGCAAACAAGCACACCAAAACAAGTTAAACTTCCAGTAACTTCCATCTCGGTGCTTGATGCAGCAATCTTTTTCTAGTGATAACTCTTTAGATAAATATTCAGTGTATCACACACTTCAGTATTAAAAACCTCCCTTAAGCAAGTACATGAATGTATGTTAGCAACTTACAAGGTTTCCAGAGTTTAAATAGGAAGGTTGAACATGCCAGCTTGCATACAACTAACACATTAATTGTTTCACTCAATTATGTACTACTATATCCCCTTTTGCACTGAAGAGCTTAACCATTCACTGCCTATGCACAGACAGGTATTATACTCATTTATAGGAAGTCCATTCATTCTAGCCGTAAGCTTGTGGTCACCAGGAACCAAATCCACCCAAAAACTCCTGCAGCTCACAACATATCCGTGTCTCGCATGTACTGACTATCAGCCTAGTAGAAGTTGGTTTCTGCTCCTTCTGGCAAGTTATTTGTGCAGGTGAACAAAACAAAGCCTGCATAAGAGAAGGAAGTTTTACTAATGCTTCCCTCATCTAAAACAGTTGCAATATGCAGCCTCTTCCAAACTCAAGAAAGTTTGGAAGACAGGAGAGGAAGCAGCTCAGCTGAACTAAGTTCTAGATGACAGCTTTTAACAGCTCCCCTGCTTGACAGTAAGAGTCAGACCTCTGAAACTGAAGAGCTGATACCCAGCAAATGGCTGAAAGATGAGAATGGGCAAGGAAGTTGATACGGACTTCCCTGGCTCAGCCTTTAATAAACTGCCCATTTTGATGCACCCGTTCAAAAAGAAAGGTTGAGAACACTCATTACGGTTTGCCACTATACAATGACTTAACTAAGCTGACCAGAGTGCTTCTCTCAGTTCAGGGGTGCAGAACTAACTACCATTTCTCACGTTGCTACTAGGGCACTTCTGTGACTATACTCATTTATGAAATCAATGACCACAGCTGTTCTCTTGCATGCTTTTCAGCATTTAAAGAGGGGCAGGCTTGTGTCTAGTTCATGCTAAGGTTCAGCTACTAAAATGCAGTTCAAATTGAATACCACTGTATTTTCCTATTCTCACAAACAGAAGTTAAACATTGAGCAATGAGACCAGAACAGCTGCAACATACCCAAACATTTTAAGCTGCATACACAAAGATATCCGAGCATAAAGCTTGTAAAGTTCACCAACACAGTACTTTTCTCAGCTGTTATTCATCATTTTATTTATGCACCATATGTACCTGAGGACAAAGATTAAAAACAATACTTGCTGAAATCAAACCTTCCTAAGCCACCACAAAAAAAATCAGTTTAATGTAAAAACTGCTTGCCTGTATTTTTCCTTTCACAGACTGTAAGCTCTAATTATCTTTTGTTAGTAGATACACATTGAGGTGGCAAAGGCAAGAGGTGCTCTGCTGTTAGAAACGGGAAGAATTGATTGGAAATGCCAATGTCAGATGGAGTGACCATTAGATGGTGGAATTAAGAATTCTGAAAGGAAAAAACTAGACAAATCAGAGCATGAGCTTCAGAACAGACTTTAGCCTCTTCAGGGACCTAACTGGAGAAATCACATGGAATACAGTCCTAGAAAGAGAAATTCTAGAGAGCTGGTTGATTTTCAAGGATCATCTCCTCCAAGCTGTCTCATCCTGATGAGCAGGAAGACAAGGAAAAGTGGCAGGAGGCCTGCCTGAATGAACAGAGCACTCCTGCCAGGAGGAACAAAGACATTAGCTGAGCACACAGGGATGGGGTCCATCCCCAAGTCTATCTAAAGTTGAACCTACTGAGGGGCATGAAAGACAACAAAAAATGCCTGTGTAAATATAGCAACAAAATAAAGACTAGGTGAAATGTGGGCCCACTGTGGGATAGGTGTGGCTGTCTGACCATAACACACAAAAAATTACGTACTCAAAGACTTATTTACCTCTGTCTTTTCTGAGAATATCTGCCTTCAGCAATCCCAGGTCCTCAGGATCTACTGAGCGTTCGGTACAAGGAAAACTTCTATTTGGTGAAAGAAGCTCAAGTTACATTTGCCATTCTGTGGGTGTAACCATTGATGGAAAATGCAATACAACATTATTACAATAGGTCTCTTCATAAGTATCCAGGGCCAACACCAACAGAAACAGCTTGTTTCTTTCTCCATTCTTTACTGGAGAAACCCATCACAAATCATCAGTTGCCTACTCTACCCATGAAGTCAGGATACTGGGAAACTGTTCCAACACATGTTTTCTCAGTGAGAGGAAGAGTTAGATATCATTATCAACTAAGAGTCAATGAGCTGACAGGTTCAGAAACTCAGGAAAGGCTTTGATAATGAGGAGGTTTTCAGTTTTTTGCTTCTGTCCCCTTCATTAGCCACTATTGTTCATTATTCATGTTGTAAATAGCTCTCCTGACGCATCAGAACAATACTGACTTCTGAATAAGAGATTTGTTACAAAGTGAGTTGTTCAATATATTTCAACACATATCTTTGGTTCTAGTCTCAGGATACGAGCAAGTACAAGTCATACCTCAGCAGACTTTAATTATTAGGCGAAGTAAGCAAAGGAAAGGTTGGCCCCCTCTATTGATTGTCTAGTCAGTCTTTCATATCCTCACAGATGCACTAGGGCCTGATTTACTCCAGAAACAAACCAGACCTACTTCCAAGTACTATTCACATAGGGTCACGCCCCGATTCCCCCTGCCACAGGTTCAGTTTTGAGCTGCTAGGATGCTAGGCTTGTGTTTGAAGAGATATTTATTGGTGAAATATCTGTTACTGAAAAGAAGATCCAGCCTTCGTTTCATCATTTTATCTCTCCATGCAGCAAGTCATCTTGTATCCACAATCCAAATTTTGACTACACTGGGAAGGGGAAAACACTTGTAAATTACTCCATTTATGTTTTGAAGGCACACATTTCTGAACACATTTTGTTTGGTTAATTTTTTATTAACATCTAAAAAGAATTCCACGTCTACAGTCCAATATCACTATGTGGAGAAATGCATCTTCTTGTTTCAAAGTACAAAACAAAACTACATCGCTCTCTAAAGTTACAAGAAATCAGGAAAAATAAATTGCTAAAAACACTGGCCCTTAACACGAGTTTAACTCCTCCCACACTAGCGTAATTGACTTATGCAGCAGAAAGCATACAGTAAGTTTTCCAGAGCTGAACTAGTATTCACCAGATTCTTGGCATATGGAACTTTTTAGTCCAACTGCCACTTAAAGACTATCCATTCCACAATAATAGTCTCAGTTTTTATGCCCAAGAAAGCAAGCTGCATATGAGGAGACATTCACCATCTCTACGTACATTTAAAGGAAGAGAGAACAAAAGATTCCTGTTAAAGCTGATGGAGGAGACTGGTATAAATTAAGTATCCAAGCACAATAACAGAACAAAGAGATTATTCCATTCAAATCAGAAACTAATTAATCACTTATGTAAAGATGATTCCTAACAGATAAAAGCAAGAAAGAAGTTTATGATGTGCTTTTGTTATTAGAAAGTTGCTTTCTGTCTGATTAATCACTCTTCTCCCAGCCCCTCCCATACACACACCCTAATGGGTTTTATCCACTTTCTCAGAGCATATGGACACAGTTCCCACGACACGGCAAATGATCCCTGAAGACATTGCTCTACACTGAAGAAGGATATTCTAGTTCAAAAAAATAAGGAAATTTTTATTATTTGTAAAACACTAATCACAGTTTTCTATTACTCATAAATGAGACCCAGACAGCTGTAGTGAAAAGACTTACTCTCTCACGAGATCTTCAAGCCTACTCTAGTACTCATTCACTTATCACTAAGTTTGAGTTCTGCAGAGTTCAGATGATCTGCTCTTTTGACCATTTCTTTCAGCTTCAAAATGTAACAATATAATAAACTAGAGATGGGGCGGCACAGATCTATACATATCCCACAACAAGTTACAAACATCAAGAAAAAATGCAGAAACTACAACCCCCTTTAGAGTCATCTTTTGGCTGTGCAGAAAATTCTGCAAGGAAAAAAGCTTATCTTTTTCCTTTCTTCTTTTTCCTTTTCTGAGACACATAAATAAACAAACACAGTGCAAGCTAATTTTTCCCCTCAAAAAAGAGAAACACTAAGCTGCTCATAACAGCTCACTCCTCTCTTTGTACCCTGAATTACAGGCAAGTCAGCTATGCCAAAAGAAAACTTACGATAATAAAGCTGTTTTACCATCCACTCTCCACAACAGTCAGACCACTTCTCCTCATTCCAGGTGTTTATCCATGTATTTGACTTTTGCTGCTGGAATCATGACAATGACAAGGATTTCAAGGCAGGCTGCATTCTTCAAATTCATTTAAACAGGTGATTTCCAAGTTTGTGGTTTGCAGCTATCAGTAGGCAATTTACAGCCTGTCCAGGGAAGATGGACAGCCCTTTCCGAATGGCCCTGCAACCCCAGGCAACTTCTCACCTGTCAGAGGCCTGTGGATATACAGTTGGAACATGCCAGTGGCTTCAGGTGATTACTGCTTCTTCCTGTGCTAAAATGAGATAGGACAGCTGCGATAGCCACACTAAATGCAACACTCCCACACTTAACTTTTTCGTTTGGTTTAAACTTTATGTCTCTGCCAAAGTACTGGTATCAAGTTCCATCTGTCTTAAGAGCTATCTAGGTAGTTTTAGTTGTGCCTAGATGGGGTGGGCTTCAGCTGGTAGTAGTTTAAAGAGACTGAACTCACAACTCTAGGAAGTCACAAAAACCTTTGACACACATGACTGTTCCACCCAGTACTACAGGGCCTTGTTCCCATCGAGTACAGCCTCCAGTTAAGCTTAAACTTACTCTAGACTGCATTTATTTACATTTTAAAATAGTGTTTGCCCCAGATCTACTTAAAAGAAACATCTGATAAACCCTGACTATGAGCCAGGATATTTATAATCTAAGAGACCCTTCCTGATGATCAGCCTGACCTAGTCAGGCCTGACATAGCTAGTCACAGCTAGTAACTGAGATACAGAAAGGTGTCAGTAACATTTCATAAGCCTCCAAACCTCAACAGGTAAATAAAGGCATATCACAGCATCCAACAATAACATCTTCTCAAGAAATGTGGTCATCAGCAATTTAATAGAGAGTAAGCAATTTTTTCCCATTAAAAAATAACGTAATAGAAACTGGCTGCATACAGACACTTGTGAAACAGATTCACATACAAAAGGACAGCACAGAGGATGGAAAGGCAGAAGTTGCATCATCAAATAGACAAGAAATATTTTTTCAGAGCAGATCTCTGTTCTGAAAGATCTTGGCCACTTCATTTGTTACCATCAGGGTCTTAAATCTTCCATTATGAGCACTTCACAGGAGCATCACTTTGCTCAGATGCCCCAAGCTCTATGGAAATGAAGGACATGAAAACAGGGTAAGTCTCAAGCAATCGGTCTCAGGTAAAGCAGGTCAGATCTTTCAGACCATTGACCTGGTTCAACAGCCCAGACTCTGAAAAACCAACACCTCTTTGAGCTGCTGAGCCTGCTCCAATATTTTAAATTATGTATACTTCCCAAGTCCCTTCTACTACCTCAATTTTCATGCAGAGAATTACTGCCCAATCTGTCAAACTCAGCAGCTTCAGCCATGGTATTGTTGGTATTTGGCAGAGCAACAGCAACACTGCTCTGAGGCAGTTCTGTCTGCAACAGCAGAGAGAAGTGACCAGAGTGGGCTGTGCCTGTACTGACAGAATGCCAGAATCCATACAAGGCAGTATGGAGCTTACAACATCAGAGCACAAT
The DNA here is from genome assembly GCA_013397725.1 of Rhagologus leucostigma. Lineage (NCBI taxonomy): Eukaryota > Metazoa > Chordata > Aves > Passeriformes > Rhagologus > Rhagologus leucostigma. The sequence goes on from VZTD01003771.1 coordinate 834,491, forward strand.
TTGCTTTCTCTGTTTGGCAATAATATAACATTTGTCTGAACATAAATGCTCGTATACTCACTACTGCAAAGCAGCAAATTTTTTTCTCCTCCATGAAATAAGACTATTTATACAACGTGTGTGATTGCTTTACCATTTCTGCATCATCATCAGCCATTCTTGATAAAAAGCCTACTTTTTAAAATAGGCTAACAGTCTGATGAGTTTTTTAAAAAAATAAAACCAACAAAACAAACAATTAGGGGGGAAAAAAAAGCCTAAAACAACTAGAAAATCACCACATGGTTCATTTCCTCCCTGGGAAGTTTGGCTACTCAGAACGCAAAATTTCATTTCACTCTCCTCTGAATAGGATATTTAGCAAGATCAAAATTATTCCATACCTATTAGGTAGCCTTGACTTTTACCCACCACCAGCACCACTTCTGTTGACTTAGAGTATCACATCTTTGGCTAAAAGAAATACCAGGTGCCAACCTTCCCATAAGAGGCACACATCCACTACAAATATAACATTAGGATTAGGAAACATTAGGATTTTCAGTTAAAAGAAGGACCAGTGTAGTACATTCATAGTCTTGTGGTATCTGAAGCTTCTCCCTCAAATTCTTGGCTCCAGTCAAAGTCGATTTCTGTGCAAAAAAGCTTCTGATGCTTACCTGCACATTATATTTTTGCACAGGCAACAAGGACTTTATCCCACAGTTAAGAAATTTCATCAAAATACTTCAAAATAACTTCAGAATTACTGTGCAAAAGCTATTCCCCAACAGAATAATGAAGATGCAGTGCTATCAAGCTGTTGCATATTGCAAACAGAATATCAAGTCTTTCTTTGGTATTTTACCACAGGAGAGACTAACTTGAAAAGATTTAGTTATTTCATTAACTTCAACAATGACTTGGACTATCTCCTCCCCAGAATTACTTTACAATTAAGTTCTGACAAGGAAGCATCTCTATGGTAGGTCTACTTGAGTGTGCAAACTTCACATTAAAAAAGCCATGTAATTTAAGATGGCTTCAGGCAAATCTTAAAATACAGGATAGCCATTAAGGACAGAAATGCATGCTGAAGGAGAAGTTCTCTTATAGAGGTCTGTAGACAGGATATTTAGGAGGAGGACTCCCTTTTGACTCATTTAATAGTCCTAATTTAAGACTCTCATATCTATCAACCTCTGTTCCATCTTGAATCGTGTATTGTGCTAACTCCATTCCAGGAATGTTCAAGTTATTGCACATAGGTTCTTCCTTATAGCCATACAGTCTTTTTCTAGCCCATTTCCCCTCACACTACATCTTCTAGGCCTTCCACAAGAATGGGTCTCAACACTTCAAACACTGCTACCAGCAGTTACATACAGACACGATAGTTAAATCAATTAAATACTGCATTTTCCAAACTGCAGAATCCTTATTATAGGCTGGGCAGCTGGAGAGTAGTGCTGCTATATGCGACAATTTATCATTAAAAAACTCCCTGCTCCTCAGTACTTTCCTTTATGCACTTTGTGATACTCACACTACACTAAAAATGCTGAGCAGACAGCAAGCAACACAACGAGCCAGCAGCTACTTTACTCTCTTGGTTGTACTGACAACTCCATCTTCGCTGTCACCTGGGAAGCCACCAGAAGGCTCGCAATTTGAGAACCTGTCTGTACAAATTCTCCTGCTCCTGTGAAACTGCTGTTTCATAAATCACCTTTACACTTCAGAATGATGAACTGAAAACACAGCTCCAGATAGGAAACAGAACTTTAATTCTACATTTTTCCTAATGTAGTCAAAGCTGTATTTTAACAGACCAGGGCATCTTCCTGGTAACTACCACCTCAGATTACGCCACTTCTACTTGCTCTTCATGAATAAACACAGAAAAAGTAATTCAACAATCCTTCCTTTTATCTAACTAGCAGGCAAGAAAAGAAAACCAGAGGCTTCCGAAACAGTCCAAAATGAAAGAAGAGCTAGCATTAGCAAGCTGCAGAAGGAAACCAATTCTGTTTCTGCATTTCTCTAATAAATGAGACTTTACCAGATCAAGTTTCTTTTGAGAGAAAGGTGGGGTGGGGAAACATAGTCACACAACCCAGTGTTACAGGGTTAGCTCAGAGAAGCAAAGCATTATTCCAATGTCTTCCTTTCAAGGAAAAGTATTTCATATACACAGGCTTCACACCCTTACAGCCAAAACACCTATTACATCAGTGAATTGCTGAAGAACGACTGCTCTTCATAAAAAGAAGAGTGTCTCCTATAGTCAGCAAGAAGCACAAGTATTCTAGACAGTCTGTAATATTTATAGTCATGGAGACCAAAATGTATGTAGTTACACTGTAGTACTGTAGTAAACTGCAAAACCTCAAAGTGGCAAGTTATTCTAGCAGTAGCAAGTACTACAGGGCAAAACGTGATAAACACATCACACACATTAGTCATCTTGACAGCTTCTTATGCCCACAAGCCTCATGATTTCAGTGCATTAATCACATTGGTTAACGGTGACACAGTATTTTAACTTGCATAGCTATTCATTTTAAGGCAAAGTTTACTGGCAAAGGGTATTTCTTGCCAAGAATTACTTCAGAATTTTACAGGATTCAAAATAAGCAAGCAACATGTAATGTTCAAAAATGAGCTCAGTATCTGTAAACAAACTTAATAAAGCTGCAAGGTAAGTATCACCAGGCAATTCTTAATGCAATAGAAGGAGTAAGCAATGACACAGTGTTTTCTATATCAAAGAAAATATTTCTGCCTTGCAACAGTTCGTTATTCTTTTGTTGATTATAAAAGTGCTAATAGGACTAAAACATTTCAAATGTATTAGTCATTTGCACTTCTCAAACTGCAGTGTCCATACTGCAAGTACTCCGATCTTACAGAGACATGCTACACGTAACTGCTTTCAAGAAGTCGAGAAAGTGAGGCCAAGTTTCCGTCACCTTTAGCTTCCCACAAGCAAACAGTAACTCAAACTCGAGGCTACGTAACAAGAACAATTTACAGCTCCAGACTTTGCCTGGAAACCACAGGTCTGTCCCGCCTCAACTCCTGCATTGATAAGGAACGGCCAGCCTTCACCAGTTTAAAAATGAAACCCAAATGCCTGGGAGGTTTGGGCTTTGTTACTGGTTGGGTTTGGGTTTTTTAGGATAGGCTCACACCAAGTAAGTATTTTGCCTTTTATAGCGCATACACTTAAAATAGGAGTTTCCTAGGCAGCAGAGAAGCACACAGCGTATCAGAGCCATCGGTGAGGCGTTTCGGGGTGGGCATGAAAAGCAGCAACTACCGCGCTTTACTGCACTTTTATGTGATGCCGCTCCTCAGGTGGGAAAAGGCTCCTTCGCTCCGAGACCGTGAGCAACTCGCTGTTGGGACAACTCACTGCACCGCGCCGCGGCTCTCCCGGCTCCTTCGCCAGCCGGAGCGGGAACAGACGAAGGCGGCTTCCAGGCGGGAGCCGCAGAGGTCCAGACAGACTTCCAACTTAACCCTTTCCAGGCCCCGCCACTGCGCCCAGCCCGTCCTCACGGGGCGAGGGCCGGGACACCTGTCCACGACAGGCCGGGGCGAGCGGGCGCCACCGGACTCCCAAGTTGGCCGCAGCGGCCAAAGTCGCTCCCGGGAGAAGGCGCGGAGGAGGCGGGCCGGCCGCCGCTACTCACCCGCACCAGGTTGCTGACAGCGGCCTGAACGGCTGACACGGGGGCGGTGAGGTCCGGAATGGCCTTTCCGTCCACCTCCCCCTCCTCGTGCATGATGACCAGGTGGGAGATCTGCTGGGCCACCGGCTCCAGGATGCTCTCAATGGTGCGCGTGTGGAAGACGGGCATGGCGGCGGCGGGGTGGGGGGCCGGGGCCCGAACTCAGCACAAACTCCTGGCAAACTCTGTCCCTGCGGGTTGGCGCCCCACAGAGAAAGCCGCGGCCTCTGCGCAAAGAGGAAAAGGAGGAAGAATAGGAAACCAAACGACCACTCCAACCTCCCCTCGGCCCAGAGCGGAGTACAGCACACGGCGAAGCGGCTGCCGGCTGAAGCTCGCGGAGGCGGGACTCGAACTCGCTGCCCCCTGCCGCCCGCTGGCAGCACC
>VZTD01003771.1:838945-879880 GCA_013397725.1 Rhagologus leucostigma
TGCGCCACGCCCGCCGCCGGCGCAAGTCCGCTCCGTTGGGCTGAGGCGGAGCGTGAACGCCCGGCCGCGTGTGTGGGGCTGGGCATTGCTGGGACGGGCGTGGCCGAGGGGAGGTGGCGGTCCTGACCGGACCCGCTGTCCCCAGGCGCTGCTTGGGGCGCACCCCTTGGTGCGGGGCGTGCGGTTTCCCTGCAGCCGGCCCTGCGCGGCCCGCCCTGGGTGCGGCCCCATGCGCTTCCGCCCACACTGAGGAAAAGTGGCGAGAGGCTGCGGGCGCCGCTTTCCGCCCGCGCTCTGCCTCAGGTGGGGAGCGCTGTCCCTGCCATCCCGCTCCCCGCTCGCCTCAGGTGGCTGTCCCCGCCGTGCCTTCCCCCGCATGCCGCCCCTCAAGGGCTGAGGGGACACGGCGGGACAGCGCTGAGGGGGCGGCGCCTGCCCCGTGGGGCTGCCCGGGGCGGCACGTACGGGGAGAGTGAACCTCGGCTTGGGTTTTACCGCTGTGACTGGTGGTAACAGCAGGAGCTTGTTTAAATACACTTAGGTGAGCGGCGTGGTGTGGGGAGGAGTACAAACCATGGTCAGAGAGGAACATAAATGCCCGCTTTCTCGTAGCGGCGGTGTGGGAGCGTGGCTGCCAGTCCCAGCACAGCTCGGGGGGAGCGCGTACGAGCGCTGCCCGCCCTCCGGCGTGCCCCGGGCAGGGTCTCTTGTGGCCCTGGCAGCACTCGTGGTAATAAAATAAAACGTGAGTAAGGAGTTACGCTCCGCCCTTCTTCCTTTATTTGATAACATGAGCACAGGTTCAGATTTGGAAAGTTATTGCTGGCTTTTAGATGTTTTTATCCTTGTGCTGCTATTTTAAGCCATAAATCAATGTCCCTGTCAGACTAGGTTGCACTCTGAAATGTTCCAGAGCAAACAATGTGTTTTCTGTGCTATGTTTGAACACAGCCGGTCCTACCAGCAGACACAGGGACATATAGAAAGAGCAATTAAATCAGTAAGGCTGGTGTGGGTTCAAGGATCTCAAAAATCTCAAGTTTGTGACTTGTACCAGCATTGTCATGGTTTAAGCTACAGGGACAGTTACAAGTTGTAGGCCTAAAAAGCTATGAAAAACAGATTTTGTGCAGGATTAAGAAGTCCTAGCAACACCTTTAGCTCAGAACTTTTTTTGTTTTGGTTTGGTTACTGTTCTGTTTTAGTATGCTGGGAATTGTATTTCTGTGTGTGTATTTATTGACTCTCCAGTGGTAGAAGTCCTATTAATAATTTCCATCTTGTACAATCCCGTGTGGTTTGAAAAGCAGTATACCTGTAAGCTTGATAACAGATAATCAAATTATGCTACTGGCATGCAAAACATAATTACAGTATCAGTCTTTAAGCAGTGATGAGTTTTAAGTTACTTGAACTGTGCACTGTAAGAGTAGTTTAGGTTGTTTGCTATTGGCTGTACAGAAGGTACCATTTTTAGTATATACATTCCTAGCAGTTCCTCTTTCACATATTATGGATCAGTAATAATGAGAATAGATAAAAATCCTCCTGGACAGCAGTGTGCAGGAGCTGGGAATTACAAAAAGCAATTAGTTTGTGTCTAATAATCTGCTAAATTCTGTTTTATGAAACTATGCAAACTTAATAAACCCCACATACTTAGTCATTTGTGGGACTTGCACGTAAGCTAAGCATTTTGATTAAAAATAATTGCTTTAGATTTAGGATTGTGTATACTGAGTTATGGCCGAAATATGCACGTTCATGCATATGTCTTGAATGAAAAAGTGTTATCTGATCATTATAAAAGGCTGACCTGGTGGCTCAAATAGGTACAGTTGCTACAGCCAAATTAAAATACAGAACAGATGGAAATTTTTTGGTGGCCTCCTGAAACTTTTCCTACCTACAGAACCAAAATCTGTACTTGTATTTGGGATGTGTTGGTATTAAGAGATTTTGCTTATATTTGTGTAATTTTTGCCCATACAAAATTTAAATTTTCTTCTCTGCATTATGTGACTGTACTGCGTGCCCATCACTGAAATTTCCTCTATGCTGTTGCTGTGGCTGCCTAATTTTTGAAGCCACATCCAGCAAAATTCCATGCAATTAGCAGCAATATATATAACACTGCTTTTCTGGTTGTTTTTTCTTTTTCTTTTGAAGTACTAAATTTACAGTGTTTTCTCTTTCCTTTGCAGTATTCATAGCTGTCGCATTGATGCCATATGAGTAACAGCTTTGAGGCAGGTACTTTTTTCAAAAAGTTCCGTTTCTTACTGTGATATTGCTTCCCCAGATTCTACATTAATCATTAATTCATCAGGTCCTAGTGGATGGTTAGAAAGTAATAACAGATTTGATATTTTCGTTTGTAAAGCCCAGGATGGAAATGTGATTTCTTTTGTCCTCTTCCAATACGGTATTGCATATCAAACAAAACAAACAAAGGGATGCAAAATCTCCTTTCCTTTCCACACACTCAAAATGTTAGCGTTATTGAGAAGTAAGTATCTATTACTAGCATGACAATGGTGACCAGCATCTCAAATAAGTTAATGTGCTTAGAATGAAAGGATTAGCTTTTAAGGCATTCTTTCCATGTCTTTTAGTATTTCATAAGAACTCAGGTGAGTCCAGTTAAACCCATTTCTGCAGAGAATTTGATGTCAGCAGACTCTTCTGCTGACAGAAATCTCCGTTGTCTTTAGGGCCATAATGTCTCTCTGACCCAAACGATCAAATAAATTCTGCTCTTTTCAAAAGTCTTTTAACGAAGCAAAGAAATTCTCTCTTAACTTCCACTGAGGTGAGTGAGATGCGTGAATACAGAAGCAATAGGCTTAGGTAGAAAAAGGGAGGACACTGTGCTTACAAAAAGCGTAGCTGCAATGCAGCCTCTGCCACCGGGTCTTTTGGAGCGTTCTGTATCCCACGTTCAGGGTACAATGCACTGCAGCTGCAAGCGGCAGGAGCTGTGGAACTGAACTATTTGCGAAGAGCTTCATGAACTTGCAGTTGTCTGCAATTATAAGGTATTTTGTCAGTAGTAATACTTCCTTGAAGTGAATGTGTCTGATTAGCTCGAAGCACTAGCCTCTGTTTTACAGTAGCTACTTTCAGTATTAGGTACCTCAGCAGAGAAGAATTATGCTTTCTAGGCAAATACACTTGCTTGTGATTAATCACTTTTCTTTGGAATGATCTGATGTTGTTCCTTTACTGCACCAACTTCTAACTTTTCTGAGTAAAAACTAATTAGCTGCCTAAGAAAATTTACAGAAATGCTATATTCATATATTGCATAAACTGGATTGTATAAATGTCTTGATCCTTTGAAGATTTAAGCATATGTTGAAATTCAAGGTTTAGAGTCTCTTTTATCAGCTTCTGGAGGATTGGAGGCTACTGTTGATCAGTGGATGTTCTGCATTTCCCTCTTATCAAGCATTAACTTTGGATAATCTAAGGAGTATGCAATGGATCATTGAATTTTAAATAAAAAGGGTTTTTTTCAGTCTATGATAATATCCACCTTAAACATAATTTTAAATTTGTCATGAGTTTGTTGTAGAATGATATTACTATACTGAGAGCTCTAGTGTGTAGGTGACTGGCACAGGAGGAATAAATTTCATGCCTAATAAATAACAACCTCGGAGCAAGAAAGAGCAGGTTACTGAGGTATTTGACAGTGTAACTTCACCACGATGGCCTGTCAAAGTGCCTTGCCATTATTTAGATAACTTTTGCCGTGAAACCAGGTTAGGTTCTGTCTAGCTCTGCATCTTGGCTGGCTGTGTTCTAGGAACTGCAATGACACCAACACTTAAGAATTTTTATGCACTGACTCATCATCAGTCACTATCTGAGCTACATGGGAGCAGCCTATTACAGCTGGAAAATTTACATCACAATTGTCATCCAGCTCCTTTGTTGAATAGAATACAAACTTTGTTTCATCACACACCACCAGTTGGTTCCCAGGTGCCCTTCTTCAGCTGTGTTCTGTTGCTGTGCAGACATAGTGGGGCTTGGGTCAGCAGAGAAGGCTGCTGCCAATTCACTGTCTCCTGCAAGGGGTTTCTTGCTAGAAGTTCTGCTGGGAAACCAACAGTACAAATGTGATTCATTTTTTCTTCTCAGTTACTGTGTCAACTGCTCTGAACCCAAAACTCTATTAATTACACTGCATTCTGAAGTGGTTTATTGTAGAGTAAGTATCACAACAATTATAACAACAAAATTTGGGGAATGTTTTTAGGAACATGAAACATGTAGAAAAGAAAGGTAAGCATATTAAATATATATTTTTGTGTATTTATTCTAGAAATTGCTAACTAGGGATGAGGTTCAAAAAAACATTTTCCAACTTTTCTTCTAAAAAAATTGCAGGTGAAAATGTATTATCATGTACTTATAAAGCACGTATGGTAGTGTATGTGCAGTTAAAATTATACAGTCTATTCACAGTAAATGCAAACACAAAGTCATTCTACTCTTGTGCTAACATTACTATGAACCTACAGTAGACTTTGGTTTTTCATAAAGCAACAGGTAGTTTTCAGGAGCTTGACTCGTATCCTGGCTCAGAGCTTGTCAATGTAATTGACTACCCAGTAAACAATCCAAGTGCTTTATTCACAGTAGGTGACCATTTTAATAGTCTAGACGTTCATTTTGCAAATAGTGATTTTGGCTAATATTTATGGTCATTTCGACACACGGACACAAGGAAATTGAGGCAAATAAACCGAAGATGTCAAATGTGTTTAAGTTAAGAATATTAAACCTCATGTGGATGTTGTCATTTGGCTTTAAATGGCCTTTGGTTCTCCGTGATTCCTTTCCAAGAACATGCTTTGTGAGAGCAGTAACTCTTGTCATCAAGCAGTTTACAGAGCTGCTGCCTCCAGCAGCTGAGATGTGGCAACTGACTTCTTGTATAGTCTTGGAGTATTTCCTTAAAAAGGAAAGGCTGTTTTAAATTACTCCTGTTGATCAGTTTAAGCTTCTCCTGTTTTACTTTGTGCTGAAATGGACAGATACCTCAGGTGAGATGCCTACAATAAGTTCTCATATTTTTTATCTGCCTTGCAAGAACGCATCTTGATACTCAGTCCTTGGCTAAGTATTTTTGCATGCAATTATATTAAATTCCATTTCAAGGACCTCTGTATCCAAATCAGCCTCCAAGATAATCTGAGCAATAGTTGAATTTTTTGGGGGTGGGGGTACCTGTTCATCAGTGCCTCTTTTTTCCCAACTTCTAATATTAGGTGCTTGTGTGTATCAACTCCTTTCCTAGTGGTTCCTCATATTGGGTTTGATTTACTCAACTATTAAAGCACGTGTGCATTGGGAAATGTAAGTTTGGTCTGAAATTTTAAGTGTTCTGCTGGTTTGGAGTCCCATAAGTTATTTCCCTACTGCAGGATGAACAGGCTCGGGGGGTTCTGCAGTTCTGCATATGCTCAAATTCACCACAAAGTCAAAGCCTTTAGACTGGCCAACACTTCTTGAAAAGCCGCTGGCTGAAATTAAGTAGTGCTATAAGGAGTAATAATGAACTCTTTCAATATATGCCTTTATGTGATTGGTTTTTAACTGCATAATTGTAGAGATCTTCAACATTTCCATAGGTTCTTTATGGCTTATATAATTATCTGATTTAGTATGCAAGCTAAAGATTTGTAGCCATATATTAGTAGATACAGGAGTTTACTGACATCAGCAAATACTAAATGGCCAAATTAGACTTAAAAGAGAAAATGCTAGATAGCACGTAATTTCTGTATCTGTGTATAAACTCCCTCCATATACAGTGGAGATATAAATCCACAGAATAAATATACTTTTTTGACATACTTTTGAGTTTCTTATCTGTGTTTTATTCAGTAGTACATCTTGACTAAAACTCTTCAAATGTCTCAGAGGAGCTTCAAGTAATTACAATAGAGAAAGACAATTGACCTAATGCAAAAATACTTCCTTCTTCCTGCCCCCAGATCCTGAACTTGCAGTTATTTTCATATAATTGGACCTTGTACTTGGGGAAAATTCAGTAGGATTCATTGTAAGACTGCTTTGTGAACCATTTTGTTCTCTGTTCCACATAAAATGCCGTGGTGTTACAGAAAAGACTGCATGTATTCAACACTGGCACTCATGGTTTTAAAGATCAATAGGAATGTAGTGAGAGTTTTATCCTGCTGCAAAGGGAAGAATCCAGAATGACATTGATTCATGCTACATTACTGGGCCTGAAAAGTCTGCTCTCATGACATGTTATGTCTCTAAGTTTTGTTTTAGAATCTCTTCTGTATACCAAAAATATTATAATCTTTCACTCTAGTCTCCTCTATAGCTAGATTCCTAGCTATTAAAGATGAAACTGTGAATCTCTTATCCATAGGGAAGATCCCTGTGCTTTGCCTTGCTTCCTGTAGGCGTTTTGCCCCATTACACAGGTGACATTGCCATGTCAGTATTCAGAGATAGGAATGAGAGATTCATAAATCCTGTCCTAAAGGAGCTTGGCCATAAACTATTAACTCTGTTAAAATGCTTCAAAATAATTACTATTTAAGGCATTATATGCAATATAATATCATGTGTTCAGTCCACTTACAAAAGGCAACAGTTGATTCAGAAAAATTTTAACATTGTTTGAAATTAGGAGCTGTTTGGGTTCTGCTGTCTTGAAGCTGCTGGAGAATGACAAGTAAAAATTATGGGCTATTAAGTTTGCTATAAATGCCCTAAAATGCCAGGGCTGAAATGAAATTCCTGTTTTGGTTTTGGGCTCTGTGTATAGAAAAATATACCTGATGCCAGGCAACAATATTTTCCATGTAAGTTCTCTGCTGTTTTATATTGTGTCAGCATTGCCAACTCAATGGTAAAGAGTGTGGAAACTGGTGCCAAAAGAGGGGCAATAGCCTCAGCTACGTCCCACTGTGCAAAGCACGTTGTGCTTGTGAAACATTGCTTCCTGAGACAAACTTTCTGCCTTCATCACAGTTCCACTTGCAGACCAGTTAGCCAAGCCTGGACTCACATTTTTCACTCATACTGTATTTGATTTACATCAGCTGAAGGAAATGGTAATGTGCAACAGTGACTCTGGAATTTAAACACAAACCCACAAGGGATCTCCGTGCTGAAGGCCAACTTCCAAATATGGGAGAAGAGAAGCAGCCGTAGTAGCCTGGGAAGCCATCCTCAGCACAGCAAGGGACAAAATAGTTGGAAGTATATGAGCTTTTAGGAATTTGTTCAGAAAGGTAACTGCTGTCATGTTTTCGTCAGAGTGATGGAGTGAAATACAAATACTGTGATTGCAGAAAGAAGCATGGTTTATGTTAACTGTCTAGGGCCTGAACAACAGAAGTGTGGCTATTCAATTCTGTTTTAAGTATGTAGTAGTGCACTTACTCCAGATCCAAGTGTGTATCTAAACTCTGCCAGTATCAGTCTGTTGGGATCACAGTTTTGTCAGGAAAACCCATAAGAAGAACATTTGTGAGAAAATTAGTGAGGCCCAGTGCCAAGTCTGGTTGAAATTCTGCCAGAACATTTTCTCTCAATAGAAATAAACTCACCAGTATTTAGACCCCACATTCTGCAAATTCTGATTCAAAGGCTTGAGAAGAGCTTTTAATATTACATGTATCATAGCCCCGAAAAAGTAAAGGCTCAACAGATTCTACTTGCTGGTAGATTCACTTGTATTTAGCTGTTGCAGATTTTTGAGGCATCTGATTTCTATGAGCAGCACTAGCTGCGTGTCAGCCAGGCTCACAGAGAAGCAGTGACCTGCAGGCTAAAGGAGTACAGAGCCAAAGCAGCAAGGGCAACTGACAGAGCAGAGGAGTGCAGTGTGGTTCACATTTCTAGTGGGCCACTGTTTACAGAATTCTTTGTAAGTGGTACCCTTGTTCACTGCATTATAGACTAGGCTTAGGACCTTTTGTTAGCATGAAGATAAATCTGGCTTTTAGAAACAAACAAGGAAAAATACGCCCAAGTCTTACAAATTGAAATGCTGTTAGAAAAGCCTTCCTCCTATGGATGTGGACTTCTTATGACGAAAAATAATTTGTAGGCTATTTTTCCTACTGATTGTGAAAGACCTATGAATTTTCTAGAATAGCTCAGGCAAGAATGGCTGTGAAAGAGACAGGGTACTTGTTGTCCTGGGACACTGTCAAGGTGAAGGTGGGAGCAATAAATTCTGTTTTTCTTTTCAAACTTCTTAAAGTAAATATCCTATGTTCTGTCAGCAAATGAGAATTGATTGCACTGTGTTTCAAACCTCTTGAACTGACTCTGCTGTCTAAACAACAATTGAATTTGAGTTTCTTTAAAGTCATATGGTGGTACATGTAAGAGTATATTATTTATATGTCATTAGGTAAAAGAATCAACACTTTTCAACACTTTGATGAAAAGTGCAAATTGTGGAAAGGACTCCTAAATTTCAAGGCACAAGTCTTTCAAATTAGGATTGTATGTTAAAATTGAGTCATAGTGATTCTGCTACCGTGCCATCAGTAAAAGATTTAGTAGGAGGGCTGCTAAATAACACCTTTATCTTTCAGAGCTGTTCAAAATAGGAAATGTAGCAACTTGGATAAAGTTGTTTCTGCCTAACTGAAGAAATTTTGGGTTCTATTCTGTAAGAAGACATTGCCGTGGCTGCCATTTGAAAGATGTATTTTATGCCTCAAAAGGCTTAAACCTTAATGCCTGATTTGGTTCTGTTTTCCAGCTTCCATTACTGTACATGATCATGGAGTCCAAAAATTAGCTTGCAATGTAAAAGATTCTTCCTCCCAGTACATGCTAAAGCTGTTCAGACTTTAGTTGAAGAATTAAAAAAAAAAAAAAGCCCTACATATAGCTGTAAATTACAAAATAAGGTCTCCTGAATGTTAAGTGCTTATAACTTCGGTAGAGATATATTTTCACTATATCATCATCAAAACAAGTTATTGATTCCAAAAACTTACATGGAAAAAAGTTCAAAAGCCATTTGAACAAATTGACAAATAGATCCATCAGGGTCTATTAAACACAGAGACACACTATTTCTAGCTCAAGAAGTTCCCCAGCTTTGGATTTTTCAGCTGAACATATGTACTTTGGGAATTGTTACTTTATTCTTGTCCCCCTTTTGTACTCTTTCATAGACGGTTACTGTTGACCACCCTCAGAGTCAGGATACTGTGCTAGATGACACACATGGCCTGACTGGGCATCTTCATGTTGCTCCTGTGAAATGGTTCTGCTCTAGCACCTCTATTCATGAAAGAAGGACCAAAATTTGTGTCAGGGTAATAAGAAACTTCAGGGTGATAATGTGCAATATGAAAGTAACTTGTTATCTGCTGTTCCTGTTACATCCTCTTTTCTATGACGAGCTTTTCCTCTCCTAGAATTGACTCATCTCTGTTGCAACAAAGATATATGTTGTATAAACACAGTACTGTTCCCTTTTGATAATTAATGATAATGTGAAGGAAAACAACGTGTGCTGTGTCGTCATGTCCTGGCACTATGGACAACCATGGACACAGTGATCTGAGAAGCCCAGCTGTGGATCAGGTCATGGAGTGGGCTTGCATCTAGTCATGTGGCAGTGACTGCTTGCTGAACAAGCTTCTAAATGCCATGCATGCTTTTATCAACGCAAAGCATGAACTGTAAGAAAAGAATTGTACATATATTAAATATATGTGCATTATACATTAAATGTATGTACGTAAATACCTATATTAATGCATGTACTCCCATGCACCTGACTTACATGCTTATCACAAAATGGGTGAGGTTGGGAAAGGATCACAGGTGAGGTCATCTGGTCCAACCTCTCTGCTCAAGCAGGGTCTTCATAGAGCACATTGCACAAGATTGCATCCCAATAGTTCTTGAATATTTCCAGTGAGGGAGATTCCACAGCCTGTCTGGGCAATCTGTTTCAGTGCTTGGTCACCTGCACAGTAAAGAAATTCTTCGTCGTGTTCAGGTGGAACTTCTGTGTATCGGTTTCTGCCTGTTGCTTCTTGTCCTATTGCCCAGCACCACCGAGAAGAGCCTGGATCCATCCTTTCATCACTCTGCCTTCAGATACGTACATACATGGATGAATTCCCCTCTCGGTGGTCTCTTCTCGAGGCTGATCAGGCCCAGCTCCCTCAGCCTTTCCTCTTAAGAGAGATGCTGCAGCCCGTTAATCATCTTTGTCACCCTCTGCTGGACCTGCTCCAGGAGCTCCATGTCCCTCGTGTCCTGAGGAGCCCAGAACAGGACACAATGCTTCAGATGCCCCTCACCAGGGCTGAGTAGAGGGGCAGGATCACCTCCCTCAACCTGCTGGCAATGCTCTTCCCAATGCACCCCTGGATACCCTTGGCTTTCTTGTCCACAAGGGCACACTGCTGGTTCATGAACAGCTTGTTGTCCACCATGACCACTGAGATCCTTCCCTGCAGAGTTACTTTCTGGCAGATCAGCCCCCAGCCTGTACTGGTGACAGTATTTATGGCACTCTCTATGAATTATTTTCCTTTCATCTCCTTCATGTAAGCTGGGAGTGAGCTTGTGGCATCTCTCTCCCAAAAAAGAAGCCTGGAAACAACTTCCCATGGCTTCATGCAAGCCTATTTTCAATCAACATGTCTCTAACTAAAATAGCCTAAAAATGCCATGTGTCTTTAATTAGGTTTGCATTTCTCTTGGAGACTGGGAGCAAAGGCAGAGAGAATATAATGCAATAGAAACCCTGGGAAAATTAGATCTGAAAATGAGGTAAAGAAAACAGATTCTGAACACAGGACTGAGACAGGGAGAAAATTTATTTTGGGAACATCATTTAAGCATTCTACTGACAGGACTGCTTTGAGTAGCTGAGAGATTTCATGAAAGGAGAAGATTTTTTTTTGTCCGTGAAACAACAGTGAAGATAGGAAATGTGCTTTCTATATTTTAATTTCAAATTAATACTAAAGGAGAGGAAAAACATGGGTTAAAAGTGAGGCAAAACATTTTAAGAATTTACACACACGCACACACACATCTGAGTACATACAGTTCATGCGTCCACAACACAAACCCCGTGGGATATCAACTTCCTTCTGCTGCTGTAGGAAACCAGGACTTCTAAAACTTTCAGGAAGAGTTTAAAATAATATCACTAAGTGTATTTCCAAATGTGAGTTTGAGCAGGGAAGGCCATTTGCTGCGCTAGCTGTTGTCGGGAAAGCTCTGTAGAGGCAATACAGAGCACAGAGTTTCTGAGGACTAATTGTGGTCCTTGATGGTTACGAAGTGTATCGCTGTGCCACAGTTGCTTTCCAAATCTTGCAGCTGAGACAATCCTGGGGTGATCCTAGTAACTTTCACTACTGTACACTGAAGTCTGGTTCTCCTTTAACTGTCTTGTTGTGAAACACAGGAGCATTAGTTAAATATCTGAAGTACACAGAGAATCATGGTTCATGGATTTGTGAGGCTCAAACTCTTAGAGCAAGTGCCTTTCAAGTGGCTATAGAAAGGGCTCCAGTACTCTGGGGATCCCTCTGATTGCATGTCAAATGTCCAATGCTAAGATGAGATATAAATATCAATTGCCACATGTTATGATAGGAAATAAACCTGCCAGTGCAAGAGCAGATGGCATTGCATGAGGTCTTTCTTACATGGAATAGGAAAGAGATTATTATGTCTGTGACATTGATCAGGGTAACACAACAGATAACAAGGTCATTGAATTTGTACATTTGTGGTTAGGCTTGAAGAAAATTTATGTCCAATTCCACACTAGCAAACAAATGTCATTATTCTTCTTAAAAACAACGCAAAAAAGTGAGTGCAAAAAGAACATGAATGTATTTTAAAAGAAGTAATAATATCACAGATGCAAAAATCCAAAGCAGATATGCTGATTTTTTAGTCTTGAGAGACATGTCCTTTTTTCACAAAGCCTCTAGTGGGTGCAAGCAGATGAACACAGAGGTGCTGTATGAGTGGGGGACCATGGCCTTTGCACTGACATCCAGCAGATCGTGTGGAACCGTGCAGCAGTCTACACCACTGGGGAGAGAAGGAGGAAGTGTAAACACAGCATCCTGGCTGCTGCCATTCTGCTCTCTCCCCCCACGAAATAGGAAGGAGTAGAGTTGCAACTCAGACATGTCTCTAAGAGAACATTAAGAAAACATTAGGAAAAGAGCAAATAAAACCAGAAAAAAAGACACACCCCCCCCCAAAAACCCCCACACCCAACTAAAAAACCCCCACCAAACTCAACATACAAATATAAAAAGCAAAGTCCGCCTGACCCACAAACAGCCCAATATGCCGGATCCACACAGCTTAAATTCTGCCCAGGACCTCTCCAGTCCAGGGCTTTAACTGCAGGAGGTGCATGAAGGCAAGAACTTGGGTGGTACAGGAGTAGAACAAGAGGGAGTGTGGACATGCAGGGAGCAGAGAGAGAAATCCCTAATAAATGCAGGCCTAGAAGAACAACAGCTGCCAGAGGCCAAGGGTTGAGGTGCCTTGTTCCAGAAGAGCTATGTAAAGAATCTTGCCCAGCACCTGTCCTTAGCGTCCCAGGCTCTGTGATAAAATCTAAAGCTGCTAATATATATTGGGGGGAAAAAAAGAAAAAGATAAAACAAGAAAAGACAAGAAAAAATAAAAGCAAACAAAAGGTCAAAAAAACAAAGGGGAAAAGAAGACAAGAGTGATAATGATGACATTCATTTGGAAAGAGTCATTTAGGAAAGATTCAACTCTGACACAAGCTGAGACCAAAAAGGAGACCTAAGGAGAGGAGTAGCCATTATGATAAAATAATTTGGTGTTTTTACTGATAACAAAACAACTTAAAAGTGCATGCAAACATAAATTGAGTTATATTTAAGATGGTGATAATTGCCTCCAATGAGCTTTGAGCCTGCTATAAACATGTTAAATACTCTTGAGTTATGGCTTACTTTGAGTACATTAGAATGTACAGACTGCAGGAGCATCCCAGGGAATTAACCATGCAGCTGATAATAGCTACAGAATGGAGAGATGTACTTCTTTGCTCCATATCCAGTGTGTAGATATGGACAAATCTCCCACCTCACCCAAAATCAAAGGAGTTTTGTTTCTTTCTACTGTACTGTTTCTTTCTAATTTTGCCTTCTGCTCTCTGTAGACTGAACTTCAAGCAGGTCAATACGTGGGAAATAAGGTGTCACTGCCCCCTTGGCCTGCAAAATCAAACAAATGGCAGCTGACACCTTAGAAATGTATTCTCTTGCAGGTGCCATGGCCAGAAGATAGCTTTTACAGTGAGAAGAGGTAATTTGGCACTACTGCTAGTGCTACTGCAAATGTTTCCACATGTATGGAATGTTCCAGAGCTTCATGAAAATCTCCAGGCTGTTTCTCTTTTCTCTTTTTTCTTTCGCAGCTAGCATCCTATAGCCACACTGAGTTCAGACTTCTCAGTATTCCAAAAGCAGAGAAAGATACCTTTATTTGAGATAAGAAATAAAAAGTACTTCCTCTGTACATTTTCCTAGGACCACAAATACTTACACAGGTTTTCCACGGGAAGGTAGCAGTTGTCATACAGATCAGACTGCTGACCCCTTTAAGTTCAATCAGACTGTGGCCAGTCCTGACACTTTCAGAGGAAGGTTTAAGAAACCCTACTTAGGAATTCCCACTTATGGTAGCAGACTGTGGGTGTTCTTTTCACCCCAATAATGTGGAAGTGAATTCTTCCTGTTACTTTTGTTGTAACCTGAAGATAAAGCAAACTCCCTTTGGATATGAAATAGTGCAGGGTCAGAATTTAGATGCATTCATTCCCCTACACGTGAAAATCCCATTAGGGTGGGATTTCACAGGCTGCATGATTCACATACTGGCAAAATGACATTCATAAGTGTTTGGATTTACAAAACTGATGAGCTGCCAAAACTCCCATTGTAATCTGCAAGAAATACAGATAAAACACATAATGATTTGAGATTATGAACAATAAATACTCCTATCTTTTTGCTGCCAAAATTTACTGTTATTAAGAAACTAGACGTATTGTTTAGTAGTAATAATAATAATATCAGTTTCTCTTCTGGCAGATTGATCTCCCTGGTTGTGGATGATCTGTTTTCTCTGCAAGCAATGGTATTACTTATATCTATTCATACTCTTTGCAAGTTCATTCATCACTGTGTTTTTCAAAGGATGGTTTAGATATTAGCTAATGTGTAGTACTCTCTTCTGAGGTTGGCATGGGATAAGTCTTATTTTAGAAAAGAAGGAACTGAGACTTTTAAAAAATAAACAATTTTTCCTTCTTTAGTAGTGCCTGGAAATTGCTAAGTCATATTTTTAGGCTTAGTCTGTACTGCCTCTTTTTGAAATATTTGAGAACACTGTATGTGCTTTTATTTTATGTAATTTGACATGAACAGAGTAATCACACATCACACTCAGAGGTGTCAAGAAGTGGTCTCAGAATTAGTTTCACAGTTCGATCTTATTATGGGTTTTAGCCAATGGTCTTGGATACATCTGTCAATAAGCACCTGAGTTGCAACACCCCAAGGTGTGCAACACTGTTGGTTCTATCTGCTGGCTCTGGGTATTCTAAGGTAATTCTTTTGAGCTGTCTAGCTCCAGTAATATACATGGCTGAGAATCCATTCTCTTAAATTCTTTTCTATAGGTGTTAGATTTCAGATAGAGGTGATGTGGTACTACTTAGTCTTGGCAATCTCTTTTTCTCTGAGCTCCCATTCTTGAAATGTTTGGCATAGTTACAGGTTTCTTACATGAGGGTGGTTTATTTACTCTGTGTAAATTGTACTGTTGTAAGACTTCTGCATATCTCTCAAACGTTTATATGAACATTTGAACATGTGGAAGAACACTTAATATAAGGTACTAGTTTTATATACAAACAAGACAAAAGAAAAGAGGAGCTTATACCTCAGTCTTCCATAATTTCTACATAAGCCATTATTTACCCAGGTTTCCTAAGGACTTAGCCCAATTCTGCAAAGTTTTGTCCAAGTCCTAAGCACCCAAGGAAATATCTTTACTGAAATCCTTGTGTCACTGAATTAAGTAGTAGAATGCACACATACTGTAATAGAGCAAGGAATTTATCCCTGAGCTTCAAGGAACTTCTGTGACCAGGAAAAAAAATCCAGAGACTTCTTCCCTGTTTTAGCATTACCAAGACTTGTGCAACAGAATTATATTTTTAGGTATGTGCACATTATTCCCAAATACATTCAGTCTAGACTTAAACACTCTTGAGAGTCCAGAGATGCTCCTGGATATTGCAAAGGGAGCTGTGAAGCAGAGCAGGACCTGCCCTCATAAACACTTTGAACATTACTTAGTCTGGTTAAAACTAAATCCAGCTTCTTGAAGCAAGTAAATTTCTTCTTCTTCTGTAGAAGTTGCAGGCAGTAGCTCAGCAATAGATAAGGTCAACAGTGTCTGACCACAGTAGATAGTGCTATGGTAAACACAGTGCACACGCTGTGCGGGCCACAAGACGGCACGGAGCTTGGTGTGCCTGAGGTACTTTTGTGAAGAGACACAAAGGAATAAGTGATGTATAGGAGGCTTTACAACTGTGGATGAAAGTTGGGGAATATCCATTCAGTCATGAGTGTTGCTGGTGAGTTTTAACATCTTCCAGAATATCTTCCAGAGTCTGCAAAGTTTTCAGACACTCTGGGAGATGACAAGCAGCTCACATAGGACTCTTGGACGGAATTTATACAGTCTGTGACATTCCAACATGCTTTTTGGTAATAATAGTCTATTACTGTTACAAAACTGCTATTAGCATTCTCCTGAGAGGTGAGCATATCCCCTTAGTTATGTTTCAATCCCCGATAAGAAGCGCCTCAACAGCAGTTGAGGGCAGTGCAGCCCATTTGCTAACAGTTGTCACAGCATACAGAGTAGAGCTGCGAACCTTTTCTAGCAGATCATTCATGCCGTCTCCCCTAGTAATTCTAGGAATAGTCTGCCCACTTCATGTGGGACAATATTAATTTTCTATTTGCTGAAGAACTGGACATACCAAGTAGCACACAGAAGGCTAGCAGAAACACAGATATTTCTTCTTGCACTGGAAATTGTATAGATTTACTATGAAAAAAGCCAGTAAGGTGGTGTAAGCTATTATTTGATTTATGTGTTGTCATCTGTAAAGACACAAAGGCCTTGCCTTTGTTTGGAATTAGGCCTGCAGACACTGAGGTAGAGGAAACAGTACAACTTTCAGTTCTGTAAGAGAGAGAACAAACAGGTGCTTTTCTCAATCCTGGAGTAGTCTCTGCTCACACTACTTTTTGTCCTTGTTTCTTGTGAGTTTGTTTACCTTGTGCAGGAACACCAGAAACTGTAACTGTGGTTTGCAGACCAAACAATGCCCTAGATTTCAAATGATCTGCAGTGTTGCAACAATGTGAGCTGTGACAAAGTCAAGTTTTTGAAGAGCAACACTCCAAGGTGTGCAATTCCTTGTGAATGAGACAAGAGTTCTCAGTTCAAAGTATTTAGATGAAGTAAAGACTTCTAAAAAGAAATAAAAATAATTCATGTGTATGAAAACTAATTTAAAGTCCCCTTTAAAAACAGATCACCTTTAATCTGTTCAGAAGTACGGTTCATAACTCTTCCTGGAAACTCAGTGACAGGCTCCCTTCACACCCTATGTATCATCCCTCCCATCTAGCCCACTGACTAATCTACGTGTTAATAGCTCATAGCCTGAAACAAATTCAGCACCCACCTGTATTTCTTTGGCTGTAGCTTTCTCCTGGACCTGACAGTGGTGGTGCAAAAGAGGCTTTAAAACTGAATGCTAATGCAGACAACTCTTCACACCCACAAGCTCAGGGGTCAGTCAGAAGAGCTGAAAAGGAGTTCCCCTGTGACTGCATTGTCTTCAGACACTCCGTGTGTTTTTGTTTGATGGCTGGAGTGTTGCTGTCAGGCTTTTCTTTTGAGAGGCACAATTTTGTCGGCTTATTATCTGATGAAAAAATCTGCTTTCATTTCATCAGTTTAGGTAACTTCCTAATCCCAGCTAATTTAACATCCAGTGTTTCTGACTACAGTTTCAGTTTTCTTCTTAGCATTTGTATTACTACCAATTGAACACTAGTTCTTGAATTCTCTAATTATTTAATGTCATAAAAAGTCTTAAATTAATATGCCTAATTCCTATATCTCATTTGGAGAGAAAAGCTCAAAAATGGGGCACTCTTATTCTAAAATCTCAGGCAGTAGTTCAAGTCACAACCCTTAATTAAAACACTACACTTAATTACAATACTAAATTACTTTTCAGGATCCATCTTAGCTTCTCTTTGTCCCCATCAAATGTACTAGTTTATTAATGTATTTCTTTGCATTGGGCTTATCTTTATTAGTGGCCAGTACCGGCCTAGAAAGGGATTCAGAATTTTCATCTATTTAATGTCAAATATTTTTTTACTGTGGATAATGTCTATAAATCCGTTGCAAAGAAAGTTACTGGTACTCTGGTGGCGTCTGAGACTTAATAATCTCACAGATGGTGACTCCTAAAAGATACGTTATTATAGCTTGGGAAATGAGCTTTTCAGTGCAGAATGCCAGAGTTCTTAAATATGAACTCTACTTCTGCAGAAGTTCCTGGTTTTCACTGGGGCCTTCAAGTGCTTCAAGCTCCTACAGTGCTTCCCTTAACAAGACTGTCAGGGCAGCTCTATCGCCTTCTCCATCTTCAGTTTAAAGCTGTGTGATGGCTAAATGGCTAAACTTGTATAGAATATATCAATCATCTTTATGATGGTTTTCAGAAATATTTCTTCGAAGTGTCAGGCCACTCAATGATTGAAGACAGTTTGTACTTTTTAAAGGACTGTTTTATAGTGCAGTTTGAGTCTCAGAAGGAGTTATGAAGTGGCCTTGGAATGGTCTGCATTTGCACACTGGTACCTATCTCAAATCTTATCTGCTTGTAAATAAAACGCTATTTTTGACAGCTACTCCTACATATTTTGATTAGAGAGTGAAAGCCAAGAAAGGTTTTCTTCCTGTTCATTAATTCCTTGCAGTAAAGAACTCAAGTTAGGAACTCAGATTAGGAAAGATGCAACATGAGAACCTTTGTAAAGACTGTCTGTTTGCAGCCTTGTTATTCAATCAGGAGCCAGAATAAAGAGCACTTTCCCAGAGTGGTATCTGATGTGCAGGTACTATAGGAATAAAAGCAGAAGATTCCAATTTTTCTCACCAGTGTTCGTAGATCTGGTTAGGAATAGTCTTTAAAAAACAAACCAAACCAACCAACAAACAAACCCCCCCGCCTCCCCCAAAACACACACACACACACAAAAACTCCAAGCAGATGTGCTTGAGTTTTAGCTGGCACTTCCGAAAGTAATGAAACTCTTAGTATATAAAGAACCAGGTGTCTTTTGCTCGGGACAGTGGCTGTAGTAGAGTCAAATACAAACTTAACCCAGCCTTTGGCTTGAAGCTAGCTCAAATAGAACATCAACAATTAGGAGGCTGTTGTATTTTAAATTTCATGGGACACTGAGTTATTATACAGAATCCCTAGATTACTACAGTCTTTCAGACACCCATTGATTCTAGCAACATGTGTAGACAACTCACCAAGTATTTCTTCCAGATTTCTTGCAAGTGCAGTGCGTGCTTATTGCAAGCTTTCTCCTTCGCAACAACACCAACCGTGATATCAACTTAATATAGTTGTCAGAAATGTTCTATATTTCTGAAATCTGTACACGTACGCTTGCCGTCATACACAAAATAGGAGAAGGATTCAAAAATAAAAAGGTTGAAGATTGCTAAAAAACCAAATAAAATCCAGTTTAACAGCAACTAAAACCACAAGGGTTTTACCATCAGATTTTTTGTATTTTAGTGGAAAAAAGAGATTTGGGATCTTGTAGCATCAAATCCTAGCTTTTTATTCCACTAAGTGATCTGTGAAAATACTTTCTGTGATCTAAAATAAGACATGCAGACCGGAAGTATAAAGATACTGTTTTTCTGTGAGAAACCAAATGCAGATTCAGAGTTCCTCAAGTCGGGCTTTTTGCATTGTTTGGAAAGACCTGGATTTCAGTTGTTTTGTCAATGTAAGTCATACAAGAAGAAAATTCTTCAGTGTGACAGCTACATGGAGAAGAATTCCTTTTCCTTGCCTTGTTTCACTTGGTTGTCACTGGTTGTGTAACTGGCACATGCACAAATGGTCTGTCCTGTCCCTGAGAAAAGCCTTGAGGCAACAGCTGCTAGAGATACTAAAATTTTGGGTTGTTCCTGTTTTCTCTTTTCTTTTGACAAAAATACGACGCTTGTATCTCTTTCAGACTAATCTATTAAAGAAATTTCACCAGGGTTTGTTGTTGTGCTGACATGCTCTGCCCCTGTGAAAGAGTACATATATCAGAACTTAATTATTTTTGGACTTTTAGTTGCTATGTTTTTTCCCTACGATGTTAAAGACAAGTTCAGGGTCAGGAATGCCCATCAAATAGAAGAGACAGAACAGCCTGTAGTTCCTTTTGGAAAGCAATGCTGTCTTGCTGCCAGTACCTTTGCCAGAATGTTATAAGCTGGAGCTCTAGTGTTCCTCGTACAGGAAAGTGAGTTGTTGCCTATCAGTTACAGCTGCTGTGTGTTGCAGTGGTTGCAGGTTATTTCTCACTTTGGGGGAGAAAATGGAAGGTGGGAAAGCGGGGCAGCTGTTAAAATTCCTAGAAAAGTATGTCTTGGTTGGTACAGTAATCAGAGCCCTTAAAGACAACTCAGGAACTGACTAATTCCCAAGGCTTGGCACCACACAACCCCTCAGTAGGCCACGGGTCTGAGACGGTGCTGAGACCTTGTACTGGCTCTGTGTGAGTGAGAGATCTGCAACACCCCTGTGGGCATCAGCTGAGCAGTGCCGAGGAGCTCCCACTGCCAGTCTCTGGGGGGAACTGTACGGATATGAAGCGGAGGGTTAAGCCCGTGTATTGGTGCAGTCCCCACCTTGTCAGGGTGTAGCTTCTGAATTGTTAACAATCAAAACTGCCCTCCACCAGTTTGCTGTCTTCCTCACTGAATTGGATACAGCTAAACTACACTCTCTCTAGTGATTTTCTTGATTCTTGCAATTGTACACTGCTAGGATATTTTCTTGAGCTGCCACTTTCCTGAGGTAAATAAATCCTTCTTCCCACTCTCCAGCCCTACTGTATCTTCTTTGATAGGGAATCTTTTATGTAAAAAACAAAACATTTTTATAGCAGATCTAATAAAAGGATGGTTATATACTGCTGTGGCTCTTTTTCTGTATACATACATTTAACTGAACCTGGAGTATCATCAGGGCAGGAGCAAGACCTCATCATGTGATCTTTATCTGTACTGCACATTTTTTCTGATTCTTGCAGAACCAATATTAGTGTGCAATTGGTAACACTGCTAGCCAAAATGTTTCAATTACTTGGTCTTATCTCTCAATGATAATGGCAATCTCTGCATTAAACAGAATTAGTATCGTTAGTATTTTTTGTGATATAAAAATGCCATGACTTTATGATCAAAGTAGCCAAATAATGTTTACATTCAAATGAGTTTGACTCAAGGAATTCTAGAATCTCATGACATAACACTGAAAAAACTCGAGAATGTTATATACATATGTACATGCATATACCTCACGCAAATTTAAAGTATTTTATTTTACTTCAGTTTAGAAGAGTCATCAGCAAATGTGACTGTCCCAGTGCTCACTGACATGATCTTGTGACCAGCAGGAGGGAGAAGCATGGCTTAAACAGAGATCTATACAAACATTTTCTTATCTTCTAGAAAGCAGAGCCTGCTGCTCCTACCCTGTGATATTTTCCTTACAGTGACATATTTCTTGAGATTACTCAGAGAACACTAACATTTCATTCAGGTAAAATAAAAACCCAGAGTCCAGATTTTTGTTGTCTCTTTTCAGCTCCACCTCTGATGTCTGTCTATTTTCAGACAAATCTGAGCCTCCATGGCTGAAGCAGGTTTAGCTTTTACACAGCTCAGAGCAATGAGTCACATCTTGGTTCTGTTCAGTAAAGCACATAGAGTTCATCATGAAATACAAAGTTATTTCCAGACAGGGCCCCTCTCTGAAAAATGTTAACAGGTGGAAGCCCTAGTAGATAACTTAATGTCTGCTCTTCAAGAGAGGGTTATTTTTACCACCAGCCTGAGTTTGGTGAGTGCAAGTGTACCATGCAATGATATACAGAAAGCATTTATAGCTGGAATGCTCTGGAGTGCCATGTCCCTCCCCATTTTTAAAGCAGAAGAGGCAAACAGTCTGATAATGTGTATGCATTTGTGTATTCATAACACCTACATAAGGACATGATTTGTTTTCTAGGCACAGAACTGGTTTGATCACTTAGACGGAAAACTGGGTTATGAATAGAGAGTACCAAATGCCAAGTCCATAAGTGCTTTCATGAAAAACAGTGTACAAAAATATTTTTCATGAAAATGCAGCTTATCTTTGTGAGGTTACTGTTTACAGTAAGTTTAAAGCCATGTAAACATACCTGGAATTTCATATATTAATATGTAAGAAGTCATCTAAGGAAAAAGGTATTTTTCTCCCTTCATTAAATTTTTTGCTTGAGGAAAGATTATTAATTTGTAGCTTCTCAGAAAATTTTGCTTTTTTTCACAATGTCTAGCTTTGTTTTTTAACACTTGAAGAAACACATGCCCACAAAACTGAGGAACTTTATGAAGAAATTTAAGCTGGTAACTGAGTGCAAAAGTCTTGTCTGATGGCTGCTTAGCTGAGGAAGAAGAGACTTGATCACTTGTGGAATTCCCCTTGCCTCAGCCCACGTGGAAGCAGTGACCTGCACGCTCCCCCTGGCCTGGCAGCTCTGGTCAAGTCTCATCACAGTGACTTCAGTGCCTTTGAGAACACTGTCTGCTGAAGTACTTGAGGCCCACCAGTGTCCCTTGTGAGTGTAGGATAGCAGTGTCCTATAAAAGCATAATGCATTCCCAATGTGTTCCTGAGAAAAAGGAGTCCAGCTTTGTTCAGGTCTGGCTCTGTGGGGAAGGACTGTAGGAAAAAAAGCCCACGGCAACTATGTAAAATGACAAATCCCATTATGGTGTAAACAGTGTTTAGGTTTAGGAATGAAGAATTCAGAGGTGAGTCACGTGAACTCTCCTTCCCACTTACTGAATACATTACATGTTTTTAGAAATTTCTGCATTAGTAATACTATAAAAATCTGCTTTTATTGGATTATGAATTGCATTGCATATCCACAATTGAAAAAAGGGAGGTTGTGCTCCCCACACGCTTCTAGCTAAGCCACTAATATCTCTTATTGTGAGAGAACTGCTCTGGGTATTTTCATTTCTTGGTCTTTTCTGAAACACCCAGTTTGCCGGAATGCCAAATAGAGGCATGTTTTTGATGAGTATCTTTTCTTTAGAAACTGGGCTGAGAGCCACAGACTTGCTTCCAGTGAACCACCAAACCTTCTTTTAATTTGATGACCTCAGTTACTGTTGTATTTGGATGAACTCAGACAAGTTTATATGTGAAAGTGTCTGTCTTTCATTGCTAATCCTTTGAGCTATTCAGTCTTTTTAAATCCTCGTCTTTTTAAGCTTAAAAGGGTTATGTCTCTATCCAGACACTTTCAATGTTCTGTTTTCAGGACTTAAAAAAGCATTTCAAGGCTCTTCCTGTATTTAAGATGATACTGATAATGGCAAAGAAATTTTTTTAATGAAAGATTTTTGCAACGTCAGCCAGCATACAATAGTATTTTTTATTGAGCTATAGATGTGCTTAATTAACTAAAGAATATTGTTTGCATGCATTAAAATAATCTTTTCTAGGAAAAGACGTGAAGCATGTAGTCAGGTTATCTGATGTCTTGCTTTAAAAAATTCTCCACCAATAAAACATGGACTGGACATGGACTTGCAAAATGTCCTTTCAAGAAAGGAGAAATCATTTAATGATTTTCAAGGTTACATAGCTAGAGACTGGAATACAGGACAATAGCAATGAAATGGAATAATGTGCCTGACTTCAGAATAGTCAATGTTTCATATAAACAGGCTTTGAGAGGGGTAGAAGAAAGTTTGTGCCATGGGTTCTCAGATGTTCAGCACACTTTGGCACTGCAGTCTTCCTTTCAGACCTGGGCAGTCGAAGGGGTCACCATTTCTGTAGTATCACGCTGCAGAGAAGTGAGAGTTCCCTGAACCAAGCTACTTCAAGCTCTAAGTGTCTAAACTTCTCAAAAATTACTTCTCTGTTTATGATTAGCTTTTTTTCTGTTTTCAGTTCTTATTTTGTTTCAGCTTGAAACCAAGACCTTTGATTTCAACAGCCAAAAAAAGTATAAATAAAGTGTAAGTATGGTTATTAAATCTGGGAAGTTCTACAGAGTTTCAGCGATACTTAATATGTTCTGACAAGTATCCACATCTTTATCTTATAGCTTGTTGAATCAAGATGGTGATTATTGACTCGGCTGAATTTTAAGAAGGATAGATAATGACAAGAAAGGGATTATTTTCTTCCTTTGCTTTTCTTGGTTGTAGTTAAAATCAAGAGCATCACGGAGCATAATATAAGTTTTCATTAAGTTCTCAGCAGCAGCAGTTTTTGTCTTTTACTGAACAAATTACAAATTTCAGCTACTCATGGAAATTGCTCTTAGAATACTCTTTTAAGGTCATGGAGAGCCAAATGTAATCAATTATTCTGGAACTGATATCTGAGAGAATCTGAAATTGTCTGAACTTGTCAACATAAGGTACTCTGTGCTTGCTTAGTGTGAAATAAAAATGTTCACAGCTACTATGAACAGTAGGAGATGCAATACTTATTTTTTTTCTAAACATCATGAAGTGTTTTAAAGCACTCATATAGGTGCTGTAAGGTGGCATAGTGGTAGCATCTACTGTCCTAATCTGATCCTAAGTTTCTAGGTAAACACATTCCTAAGCCTTACCAGATACTTAAAATGTGTCAGGAAATATCACAAATAGAGAGGCAGTTCAGCCTTCAACAGAGTGGGTCTGCATTTTCTGTGGTGGAAGTCAAGGGTTCAAAGAAATTACCCCCAACCTTTTGGATTCCGGAAAGAATTGCACTGAACATGGACGTGCTTTAGTTTTAAATCGCTTCTCTGACAACTGCCCCTCCTACTGCAGTACACAATGATGTTTACAGGCCCAAAAGCTACAATATCCTTTACATCCTGAAACAATCCTCTGTGCTTGCTGTCGGCTCTATCATGGAGATGGATGTTAAAAAACTTGACACTTTCCTCTCTGTGAAACACAGTATTTTAAATAAAAGAGAATAGTTCGGTTTAAGGCTTGCTAACAGATGCAAACAAATGCCTGAGAAGCAGAGCCTGACCTCTCTACTGTGTTTTTTTCTTCCTGTGTCTTACTCCACAAACTTGGAGAAAATGCTTCCACTTACCACAAAGCCTCCCTTGTACAGATGCAGAGGGAATGCCCTGGTTTCCATGCACCCCGAGGGGCTCCCTGAAACACCCCTGTGTTGCCCTGTCTCGCTGGTGCCCTGGGAGCAGCCCGACTAAGCAGAACATCGGATTCGTTCCAGGCGCTGCTGGCTGCCAGCACGTTGTAGGACTAACTTGCAAGGAATGTTCCCCTTGGCAGGCAGCCTCCTCCTGGCATCAGTGCCAAATGATATCAACCATAATTGTTACTATTTATGATTTTTCTTGTTGCTTTTATGAATCACTGCTAAGACAGCTAGGTTATTCCAGAGCTTTGAACAACTCGTACAGTGGAAAACCTGATAATAGGTAGAGGATAGTATGAATTATTTTTAATTGATTATACAATTTTTTGAGCTGAGAGAAAAAAGCATATTCTCCTTGAGCTGGAACTCCAAATAAAAAAAAATGCTGAGTCTTAGGACTCCAGCATTGACACTGTTTTGCTATGTGCCCTGGAGAAGCTTCTTGCATGTTTCTCTTTGTTTTCTTTTACTTATACTTTTCTCTATTTTCTGTTAATTTGTACTTTTCTTCAGCTGATTTTAAACTAATGTAAGCAAGCAGGCCCACATGTAAATAAATATTCCAGCACTGAGAATAATATCACCTGTATGCAATAGGTCTGTGTGTAAAACCCAGAGCTTCTTGGTGTGTAGATGAAATATATAGATAAAAATGGTAGTTCTATTTTTGACTTAAACTAACACACAATTAAAAATATAACTACTCTGTCCTATTTTGCTTTTCCCAAGTAAGCAAAATGCAAATATATATGAAATTCCTGAGGTGAACGATGCCGTAAGTGCCCAACAGCTCTGATTCAGGTTTGCGCTTCCAGAAACCCTGGGCATGCTGTCACAGGCGTTCTGGAAAATGCTGAGTGAAACAGCAATGCATGCACAGTAATTCTGGCATGTCCTAAAAGCAGGTGACTACTGCGCAAGTACAGTGTCATATGAATGCAGACAGTTTTTATCAGGAAATCCCAAGCAGAAATACATTTGTCCTTTACTATGTGTCACTACTAAAGCAGACACAAAAATCCATTTTCTATAAAAGAGAGAACACCGTATGCAAGGTGCTCCAGGGAGAGTTGGGAGTTTGGATGCCTAGTGCGACAGCAGAGGAAAGTAAGTCTAGTCTTTGGTGCTGAAGAATAACCTTCTGTAGCACACATGGGCTAGTAGAGACTTCTGTGGTAATACTTGAAGGATGCTTTAGGTTCTAAACAAGGAGGTTTTTAAGTGTTTTTCTCCACTTCTTGTGATTGACTGTGGGACAATATAGTACCCA
Source organism: Rhagologus leucostigma (assembly GCA_013397725.1). Lineage (NCBI taxonomy): Eukaryota > Metazoa > Chordata > Aves > Passeriformes > Rhagologus > Rhagologus leucostigma. The sequence continues at coordinate 864,862 of VZTD01003771.1, forward strand.
CCTCTTCTTCCATTTCCAGTGTGTTTAATGCCTCTGCAATGATGTTATATGAATAATACCGCTTTTTAAACTTGTGTACTGTTGCTGAGTGCCATAATACTGATGACAGAGTTTGAGTTTTTCATTGCTTTTAGTTACTACTATGCATTTAATTCTAAATGCAGTACAACATATTTCATTTTGCAAATAAGAAGTACCTATCAAGCATCACTGTTTATAATGGCAAGCTTATGAAGTATACTATTCCAGCAAAATATAATGCTTTTTTAAAGTTTGAGATATCACAGGAGGGAAAATCCTAATGTGTGCATATGATGCAACTGTATATATCCCCAAATATGTGCATTTTCATCAGGTCACCCTAAGCTACATGAGGAAATGAGTTGTTACCCACTCTAACAGACAGACCACAAACATGAAGCATCTGGAGACCCAAGCAAGGCACCACAGCTACGTTATGCCATCAGAGGTCATGGAGCTTGTACAGAAATAGAAAGGCTGGTGGCTTAGAGGCAAGAGGCTTGAGCTGATTAGCGATGCCCTGCCGATGCCAGTGCTTCCTCTTGCCTTCAGACAGGCATTATGGCAGAGCAGGCACAATGCTTAGCCTGTGTAGAAAACCAGGGTATTTCTTAGTACAAGGCACAGAGAGAAGTGGAACAGTGTTGAGGTACACTGTGTAGGTCACTTACTCCAAGGAAAGGATACGGTAATATTTTCAGTGTGTCAAATAGAAGACTGAACTCTGGGGAAGTCCCTATAATGCTCTGAATGCCTACAGTGGGTCAGCAAGCAACCTCTCTACATCAGCATGAGAGAGTGCATCCTCACTCCTGGTGTCCAACGCAGCAGTCTCCGGCTCACATTGCAAAAGATGTACGAGTTCAGTTGTTTGCTGTCCTGACCCAAGCATATAGATGCACAGAAATATTCTTCATATCTTGTTTACTTTATTCCAAACTCTAGTTAGTGCAAAACTCTGAAAACACAGTTTTGCGGACAGCCAATGAGATGCTTTCTTATGATGCAGTTTCAGAGTCAAGAATCAAAGGACTTTTTGGTGTAATCCTGCCTAGAAAAAGTTGTGATACAACTGGGAAATCTTCACGTTTTGTAAACATGAATTACAGAAACTAGAACCACTATCTTAAGTTTGAGGCCATTCTGAATGAATGGATCTAGACATACTGGCATTTTAAGTAGTAACCAACCACAAAACCATTTTCAGTTGTTCAGGTTCCTCTTTCTTTTTTTTAATCTTTGTAATTCTTAGAAAACAGAATGCAGCCAGGGAAAGGATGGCAGGGAAGTAGTGTTCCTTTGGTCAAGGCTACACTGAAATGCTTTTTGTGTCTTCACCCCACCCCTGTAGTAATGTTTCAATTAAATTACCATATGTGTTAAATTTCAGCGGTTGTCTGGCCCACCCAAGGAATGTGAGTCTTAAATTTTCCCACTGTTAAAATCTTAGAACTGAAACGCTTCCATATTTTAACTACACTATCAAAGTATGTCTGTAGTGTATCGAACTGCAGATCTATCAAAGTGTCAGCCATCTAATTATTACTAGTTCTGATTTATTAATTGTTACCGTAAGTGTTTTGTCTTCAATTAACTTTCCTCTGCCCTGAAGGCAACATTCCCCAGATTGCCAGATGTTGGCTGTGTGACGTTATATTCAGGTGTCTCTTTTTCCCTCACAGAGTCTTTCTGCTGCTTTAGGCCTTGGATGTTCTCTGCTGATGGTTGTGACAGTTTTGAACACACCAGGAAGGCAGTGGCCAGAGCGATGATTTTGCTTTAATGATGTATTTCTCAAAAGCTGTCCAAACGCCGTAGTGGTGGACAGCTTTGAAATATGTATTTAAGCTTATAAACTTTCAATTAAAGAGCCTATCTGTTATGTCAGAGCAAGAGAGAAGCTTTAGAAATCAATTGTAGCAAAGCAAAAGGTTTGATTTATTGGCCTTTCTCACTTCTGCCTCTCATATGAGGTTCCTAGTAACCAGACTGTAACAGAACATAGCATTTTTTTTTATTACTATCATTTTGGTTTTTCTTGAACTATTTTGTTCTTTATAGAACTCTGACTTTATCCTTTTCCTAATGTTTTTCACTAGTGTAATTTCCCTTATCATAGTATTTCATTTTACTATAAAATTATTTGCATCAGAAGTGCAACTCTTGTGTTAGTTACTGATGCAGGCCACAGCGCTGCTTCTTGTTCCATCTCACAACCAAGTGAATAGATGTAAAAGGAGAATAGGCAGGATACAGACCAGCCTAAATTTCTTAGGTTTCTATTCAAAGTCGTATTATTTTGACAAGCACTGCTGAAATTAGGTAGGTTTACTCTGGTGACGGGGAACTGGCATCATTCTGTTGCACTTGCTTGCCATAAATTGTAGCTTTTTTCTAACACGATGCATTTGCAAGTTGTACTGGCAATGCTGCTGGGCTGTCAGGGGCACTTTGCAAAGAGCATCTGCTGGAGTCTCAACAGGGTGTAGCACATGTGGCGTTGTGGTCATTAGTATCTAGCAGTTTTAGCAACCTACCTGACTACATTTTGCTCTGTAGGAATGTGTGTTTAAATAGACATATTTTTAAATTAATGATAACGTCTTTGCTTGCTCTTGGTAATTTAGGAGTTTTCTGCACTTTAGACTTTCAAACTATAGTCTAGCAGGGAACAACAGCAGCTAATTTCAGCATTTTTAGAGCACAGATTACAAGGCACAGAATTCCAGCCTGGAATATCTGGCTGATAAATTGTGTTGTACACTAATCAGCATGTCATGGTGGTCAATGGCAAGTGCCAGGCAGCTCTCAAGCAAATACATCACTATTTCTGTCTTTCCAACCAGAGTACTATCTGTACAGTAATTTGCTTCTGCACTCTGCAAGCTGTAATTTGCTAGCTATCTGGAGAAAGATACAATTACCAATAGGGAGAATGATTCTGAGGGGAGAAATCTGAGTGTGCTTGGACATTATGAGCTGAAAAATTTCAAAATAATGTTCCTAGTTTGGGAAATACATTTTGTCTTGATTAGGAGATACCGTTTCTTTACATTGATGAGACGGCACTATAACTCTAAGAAGTGACATTGTCTTCTAGATCCTCAGAATCAAGTTATGATGTGGTTATTGTCTGATTAGAGACTTGGGGCTTGTAGAAGGATCTCTACTTCCATTTCATACAGGAAGGCAAGCATAAAACAGCTGTAAGTGTGTGTGGCACTTGCACATGAGAGATGTGCCTGTACACAGATGTCAGATTAAAGTAGATGGATAAGATCAGTAAAGATGACTAACAAAAACCAACTAGCAGGAAACAGAGCTGCAGTTTTTTGGTTTTCTTCATGATTTTTGGTTGCTCCCCAGTGGCTAAACATTTCTTGTTGTGTGAGGTGTTGGTCTTGGCAAAAAAGAATAGAGTTGCTACAGCTCTCTAGTTGTTGGGTGCTCTCAGAGAACTGGTGCAGCTTATGACCTGTAGAATATAATGTTTCAGTTCTGGTTGTAGCAAAAAGGCAGAGTTCTATCAGTCAGCTCTGATTTTATATTTTGTCTCGTAATGGACCATTGTGTTTTTCAGCCACTCAGCAGCGCAATGCTAATTCTGGATGACTGATGAGCAATGCTAGCTCATCTAGCTAAGTTTACAATGACTTTATGCTGAGCTGGGGCTTTCTAGGCACCAGCAGAACTCCTCTTTGTTGCTGTCTGATGTACATGCTGCTAGGCAGCAGCAGCACCAAATTTCAGATCTAAAGCTCTACTGACTGAAGCACAAGTGAGGAGTGGAAGTCTGAAAGAGGGAATGTTTCAAAGTTTTTGAGAAACTTTATTGCCTCCTTCAATGACTAATTAGATAAACTTGTTTTTCTGTTGGTTCTGAAAATTGCTGCAAGTGCTTCTGTTATGTGGATCTATCCTGTTGGTAAAGCACAAGCTTGTAAGGAAACAACTAAGCCATATGGTGGCTGGCTGATTGCTGTGGTTAAAGATGGTACTGGGTGGATGGGAATTTATCCCATTGTACAGCACACAGCTGAGCCCATTGTGGCTAGGCCTTAAAGTTAAGGACAATATGTGTCAATACACTGAAGGAAGTAGAATGAAGGCGTGTTCTTGAGATATACTGAATTTCTAAAAAGGAATCATAACTGACATTTTGTTTGTCTAACCTTGCCTTCACTTGCCTTCATTTTGAAATCTTTCTGTCACAATGAATGGAGGCTCCCAGTAAAATCCACTCCCTAACTGTGGAATCACATAGATTTCTTTTAGATTTTCTGATTTTTTGCTGATGCTGCCTTATGCCTGAATCCATAAGCAATAGCTACACCACGGTGGTGGAGGAGAGAAAATGCACTTCAATAGATAAGAATACTGGCCCTCTAAGAATTTTCTTATTTAAGGTATGAGTCGCACACATTGACACAATTAGTTGCTCAGCTCAGTGGTTCAGCTGCTATTATGTCTGATTTTGAGTATGCATGTGTTGCAATGTCTAATTTAGGGGGAAAAAAGGCATTACACTCATTTACGTGTAGAAAATTATTTATGAGGTAATGGTACTATGGAGCCCGATTTGAGCTTTCAGGAACACTGGCTTCAAGGACTACAAACATTCGCAAATGTAGTTAATAAAAAATTATTTGGAAACATAGACGGTGATGAGACAAAGAAGCAGTATAAAATTTACTTCAAATCAAGATTCTACCTCTGAATTTGTAACTAGACTCTCCTTAAATCTATTTCCATGGTACCGATGTTGTCTCTCTCCTAGGGATCTTCAGCAATCCCAAGGGATTACTTCAGGGTGAGCTAAAAAATGTTCTTGCATTATTTACCAATGACTCATTTGTAACCATCTGCCACTCCTCTTCCTTGAGTAAATATTGGCAAATGTTATTGCTGCAAAAACAGCAGTCAGCTCTACATCACAGCTTTCTCAGATACTGGCACAATGGCTGTGCCAAGATAAGGCAAAGTGCTTATCTGGAAGCTGTGAAAACAATCTGGGGCTTTCTCACATGATGCCGGTCAGAGTAACCCTAAAGCTGTGCCATCTGATGAGGGGAAAATCAGGACTGAGGTCAGGAAACCAAAAATAATCTATCCCTCAGTTGTTTCAGTTGTACCAGAGGACTTGATCTATTTTACCTTGGCTAGGAACAGTCTTATGGCTGGAAGAAAAGAGCAGGGACAGATGACGGTTCTGTGAAATCCATTGGGGTTCTCATCTCTGGGAGAAGTTTTTGGAGGCTTATGATGCCTAGTGTTCTTGCTTTCTTCTGCAGGGACATGAAAGAGGAAAGACCTCTCATGTACATTACTTTCATGCTGTGAGATGCAGTTGCATTTAATTTCTATGTTTTCAGCTTCTCCTTCATCTTCCTTGTAGAATGGTGAAATCCTCTGTGACCTGATGCTGGATATAAATTACTCTAAAACTGGCATCTTGGTATAAAACAGCAGACAGTACTTTTTTCCTAGTTCTTTGAATTGGTCTGTTTTTTTCAAAATTGACTAGAATATCTTTGTTGCATTCTTACTCAGTGATCTGAAATGATATCTTCATTGATTTGGTACTTAACAGCTTTCCCAAATAAGACATTACAAGATCCTTAATGGATGTACTTTTGTGGCTTAGTAGCAGACTGGCTCCTGCTGTTTGCTTTCAAGGTAACCTTTCATGTTTGCTACATTTTCAGAATACTTTGACTGTGTGCCCAAAACCACCAAAGTCATTCGTCCTGCCCCATCTGACTGCAAAGGCTATTTCAGCCACTCTCATGAGCAAGTGAGGTTATAAGAGGAAGATTTGTCTAAGTGTTTTTTTTCTCTCTACACTGGTACTTAGTCAATGCACACCGAGTCCTGTGCAGTGCAGCATGGAGGTGCCCTGCTAAGTCTGGGCAATTTAGCTTGGCTGCTGGAAGCAGTGCAGTTATATGAGTGTGTGCGTCTTCACCCTGGCTAAAATTCCCAACTTTCTGTTTGGCCTGGTCATTCTGAATAGTGTCAGTCAAGTGAAATGCTGCCTAGCCAACAAGAGGAAAGAAAATACATTACTCTTTCATATTTTCGTGTGTTATCCTGGTGGATTCTGGTGATTGGGTATTGGGTCCTTCCAAGCTGGCTTTTCAATGAAGAAGAAACAACTGATGTGGAAGTCTACTACGTCCTCCTTGCTACATACAGGCCTAGAAAATAAGCTTTTCTTCTAAGACTTAAAGCTTGCTTCCATGTGAAGAAAAAAGATTCTTAAGAGACAGCAGTAATATTGCTGGGTAGTATTTAGATTTAGTTTGTGGAAATTAGTTCTTCAGTACAATTATTGGTTAATGTGAAAATTCTTAGAAATAGGCAGGAGATATTTAAAGACTGAGTTATAGCCTGCTGGTTGGCTACAGCTTGAAAAGTAGGGCTACTGACACGGTGTGTGAAAAAGCCCATTTAAAACCATGCTCTACCATATTCAGAATTGTGTAGGATGAAAATTCATGGTAAATATTCATAATCTATATTCAAATATTAGAGCAGGGACTTAGATTGTCCTGAACTCTTGCGTTGTTATGAAAGTATGGAAATTATTTTTCTGCTTTCATTGCAGAAGGAAAATAACACTAATTTTGGGAGCTTGAAAGATTCCGCAGGACAGAATTAAATATGCTGGTCTCGTTCTGTGTTTTTTTCATTTTGGTCAGCATGTGAAAGTGAAATGCAAATGTTAGCAACCTTAGAGCCACACAGATGTGTTTTCTGTTTGCTTAGGCTTCCCTGTGCATGATGTTTAAAATACATTGCATCACAAATACAGTTATACAGGATTCAAGTATGGTAATATTGTGCAAATCCCTCCTCTCCCCTTCCCCACCATCCTGTAAAATCATGGGCTTTTTTGTGTGATCCATTGGGTTTTTTTCATTTATTTCTTTCTGTTGTTTAAAGAAACACCTGAATCATGATTTTATTTTTTCTCTCCATCCATGAGGAATACAATTTTTTTTGTGAATGAAAGCTTAAATCCTTTGACTCTGGGCTCTGAGCAAAACAACAATTATCATTACAAGTTCTCATAGCTTTTCTTATTCCACTTTGGATTAATGGTATTATTTCTAACTAAAGACACCATTAAATACCATTGGTACTTCACAAAAAGCCTATTTAGCTCACTCTGCAGTACAGGATTCTTGTTGACTAGGCTGCTTGTTTTAAATCAAGTCTTATCTGTGGCTGTGGAAGAGATGCTGAGGTGAAGGAAGACAGGAGCATTGCAGGTTCAAAATGGGGACCTAATTTTATTTTCTCTACTTGACACACAAGCCCCAGGTGAGAAACACAATTCAGTTGATTTAACTGCTGTGCCATAATCTTTCCCAGTATGTTAATAAGCATTTAGCACCTTGGTGACCCTCATAAAGTTATGTTAGGAAGGACTCTAAGGTTTCCTTTGTTGGGGTCAGGGCAGAAGCACCCTTTCACCTCTTTGTGCACAGAGAATAGAAAAAAAAAAACACCACCACATATTTGCTGAATATCATCTTCTGACATCAACATTTGCCTTCTTGTAATCATGCAGGTTTGCATCACAGCCATTTCCCAAAGCTGTTGTTATCCTGAGTCCGCTGAGATCAATGTCTGCTGAAGGAAAGTGAAGACAGCTTTCACACTCAGAGGTTTCTTTGATTGTTGGGTTAAAGTCTTGTAGTCCCTACACTAGAATAACCACTCATGAAATCTAAATACCTCATTCCTTTTGGTTTATATAGGTTTTAGCTGGTTCTTTAATTTAAAAAACGTTACTAATGGCTAACCGTGAGTGGCAGAATGTCTTTGTATGAACATCTATCTTCACAGCCAGTATGCCATTTTTAATGCATTAACTGCCCTTACAGATTCCAAATGAAGACTCATTTCCATGCCCATTTCCTTTGTGTTGGAATTACCTGTTTTAGTGAGTTTTATGTCTTCATACACCACTAAGCTTAGTTTCCTTCTGAACATACAAGCAACCATCTAGGTACAGAATACATGACGTTGTAATATTGTTCAGTTCAATTAGTAGTACAGCTTTTGCAGAAAATTCAATCAAGGCATCAATTTTAGGCTGTGATGATGATAACAAATTCCCTATTTAACCCATTTAAGAATTTATGCTTTGATGCTTTTTGACATGACATTTTAATTAATCAGTATAAGTGCTAATGAAATAATGAAGTGGTTTGAACTATAGAAAATAACTATTATCTGCTAAGTACTATGTGAGAAACAATAGCAGGACTTACCAGATGGGTGCAGAAATTACTGTGGCTTCCCTGAGTTTATGGTTTTCAGCTTTTTTTATTTTGTATTTCCATTTTTCCTAGGAATGTGTCACAAAATGAAGTAACATACAGCATGAAAGTCCAGTGCAGAAAGTTAATGCTTAAGTTGTGTAATTACAGTCAGTAAAGGACATGATTTATAAGTGTAATTAGTTCTTACTGAACAGTCTTCCACTATGCCTTGAAATGGGAGTCTAGTCCAGGTGGGAATAAAGATGAGAACCTACGCAAGGTGTAGCCCTTTGATTCAGTCATGGCTTTGAGAAACAGAGGAGATGAGTTATCTGGCTTTTCATGGTGTGCAGGGTTTCCAATCTCAGTCAGTCTCAGAAGCAAAGCTGGAACCACAGGCATTCCTCCCTCAGTCAGTGATTGAGCTCCATTTGTTGCAGTCAAGTTGGTGACTCGTTACCAGTCCCCGTGAATCTGGCAGTGTCGGCTGTTTGCTTCTGGTAGGCTCCACTTGAGTGCAAGCGCTGTCTAATTAGACATGGAGAGATTTGTTGAATTATATTCCCTTTGCTCACTCGGTCAATGCTCCGAGCATGAATCTTTGAGCAGATATTGATGCTGACTCGTGGGACTCCAGCTGATGAGGGAGAAGGTTGTGCATCTGGTGTGCTCAAGGTCGTGTCATGGGTTTGCGTGGTTGTGGGAATGGACAGAGCTGCAGGCAGCTGCCTGGAAAATGTGCACTGCTGCCACGTCTGCTCCTTCTGAAACGCCATGAGCAAGGCACAGCAAAGATCTAGAGAATCCCAGCACTGCAAATACATGGAATGCAGACTGAGGCAGAAGTGTGAAAGTGCATAAGCTGAGGTCTAATTGAGTGAGTCATCGACTCAGAGCAATGAGACTTGACAGGTCTAAGTGAGGAGAGGCCCGGAGGGGCTCTTCAGAGAAAGAACACTATTGCTACCACGGTTCAGTTCCTTGTCAGCCTCTTGCTAGAGCTGCAGCCTAGCCTTGAAACTATGACTTGCAAATGCTTGCAAAATATAAACTGCATAAGAAATTTGTACCTTTTGTATGAGTTTTGTTGTTCTGAATCTCTTGGCTGAGCACTGCCTTTGCAGGAGTTTGATCTTGCTGCAGTATATTTCTATTTCAAAGCAAACTGGACTTAGGGTAAAAGCAAGTTGCCAGATTCTGCCTCTGGAATGAGTGCGTGGTGCCCTGTCCGATTCTGTGGGAGCTGCTGGCGTTGAGGTGAGGGCTGAATATTTGGGCTTGATCCTAAAAAACAATTTCAAGTCCTGCTGTTTTATTCATTAGGACATAATCTAGACAAACAGGACTTGCAGAGGATTTTATTTTTTATTTCATGTGAGATTCTTTAGGATGTATTTTATATTTGGTAAAATAGTTGTTTGAAAAATGATGTGCAACATAAATACCATTTCTGAATTTGGCTCCAGCTGAGGGAGATACATGCAGAGGAGATAGAAAAAGATGCATAATGAGAAATCTGACCTTAACCTACTCCCTTGCTGGATTCATGCTCATTAACTGAAGAGATACTCATAAGTAATAGAATTTTTAAAACATTTAACTTACATTTTTTAAAAACTTAACTTAAATCACCAATGCATTTAAATAAATATGTTTAGCCATTTCTTTTCGACTAAGAACTGCCATGGTGTTTGGTTCCCCAACACTGCTGTTAAAGCAAATGCAGGCTAATTTATTCTACACCTACCTGAGCCTTGTCAGTTCTGAGTAGTCAGGCAAGTCGACAGCTTAGTTTTATTCCTCTCCTGTCACAGAGGCAGAGAAATAGCCCTGCTGCTGGTCTTGTTCGAAGATGAAATTGCTCTGGAGTCTCATTAATATAGTGAATCAATATGTTCTTGTGAAGTGGCATGTTTTATGTACTCAGTCTCTCCTCCCTAGGACGACACTGTTATTTAGGAATCAAATCTATCCAGCAAACTAAAATTAAGTAATTTTTCCCCCCCTCTTTATATATTTTTCTAGCTAAAAAGTATTCCAAGCAGCATTCTAAATTATTCAGAACTCTGTAGTCTGTGGAATTTTCAATCTGATGGAAACAGCTGAGAAATAAAAACCACATGCTCCACTGGCTCTGCATACAAGAGCCTGCATTTTAATCCAGAGCTGCTGCATACACTGTAGCATGTGCCTCTATCATTTGGTGTTGACATCTGCATTATGATGAGGGGAATTATTCAAAGCCAAATTACTATTCAGGGTGGTAGTGTGAAACAACGAAAATGGGATTGCTAGAGGGGAAAATATATGCAACAGTTTGTATAGTTAGGGAAGAAAATTGGATTCATTTGCTGAAGCACTGCTTTCCTCTTTAGCAGAGTTTAACTCCTTTACAACAGCTAAAATAAAGCTGTGACATGTTTCATGACAAAATTCAAGTACTTTTTCTGCTGATATAGTTGTAATATTTATACACCTAACCAGAAAATGTCCTATAAGGTAGTAAATACTTTGTTTAGACAGACATCTATGCTTTGTTGGAACAGTGGGAATAATTTGCATCAAAAAGTGAAATACAAACAAAGAATTACCAACCTTCCTTTTATTAAGCTGTGAATGCACTGATTTTCCTTTTTTTATTGCAAATGGAAAAGCTTTTCCTTCAATGGATGTATTTGGATCTGCAGTGGACTGGACCCATGCATTGTGGATATTCTGCCATGTCCTGTATTGGTGAGCTTCACAGCTCAGGATATTAATTTCTGTCCCTAAAATAATTTTCTTCCTTAGCTAACCGAGACAGTCTGACTAATAAATACTGAAATACAGTATTAGAAGTAGAATTTGGTTTCTACAAGTTTGTGCTGGTCTATACCTCTTTTAGAAGTAGACTCCCAACATGCTTCAGCTACCCAGCCATTTAGAAGTCCTAATAAAACTTTTGGAAAGTCATCCTTGCCCTGTACTCTCCTTCTGCAGAGAGGTTATAGATTCCTTCCTATACTTAAATATTATCTACAGTAGCCATAAATTAAAGAGTTTCTCTGTAAATTTTGGTCAGAATTCCAGGTTTGCCCATCACATCTCACAAAACAAGATGTTTAGAGCATACCATAGTTTTACAACTCCTTGGCAGAGCAAAATTTCCACCCATTCTTGAAAGGTTTATGGCAAAGTGTAGCTCTATCCTAATTGCTGTCTCTGAGTCCCTCCTCCTTTTTCTTACATTGTCTGTCCAGTTATTTTACAAATAACTTCAGTACCTCAGGTCAGGGAGGTGACAGTGTTCCCATTTAATTTCTTTACTTCTTGAACTGTATGCCAGACCAAACACTGGCGTATGGACATATTTGAACTGGTTGCTAAATAAGCAGTAGACACTTGTCTTCCTCCTTCGGGGTGTTTGCTTACCTGCAGTTTAACTTCACTTATGTGTCTTCTAACTGGTTGCAGTAACATCCTTTATGTGCGATTACAAGAGCTCACAAAATTCCTTATTGACCAAAGAGATAATTCTAAAGAGACAATAAAGAACTGGAAATTCAAATTTAAAACCTGGGACAAACTGAATAATGGTTTTAAGGCTGGCTTTACTTTTATTAATGTTAGATTTGTTAATGTTTTGAGTCTTCATTTATACAAACAAAACCCCCTGAACTGAGTTGTTTCTTTTCCAACAAGATGATGGGTTTTATCAATGTACATTCTCACATTCTCACATTCTCAATAGAAAAAATGAATTAATTGTTACGATTTTCTGATTACTTGAGAAAGAATTATAGTAAGAAGTTACTGGGGGGTAGGGAAGGAGGGCTGGGTCTGATAAAAAAAAAAAGACAGTAAATAACCAGATTTTTTTTTTAATCTTCTATTCATGCTGTATAGCACCTTTTTCTCTAGTGTAATTCTGTACTTTCTTTGCAATTTTGCAGCTTCCTTGCAAGGGGAAGCAGAAGGACAGGCACTGATCTCTCTTCTCTGGTTGCCAGTGATGAGACCCAAGGCAGTGGCATGAAATTGTGTCAAGGGAGGTCTGGGCTGGGTATTAGGGAAACTTTCTTCACCTAGAGGGTGGTTGGGCACTGGAACAGGCTCCCCAGGGCAGCGGTCACAGCATCAAACCTGCCAAAGGTCAGGAAGTGCTTAGACAACCCTCTTGGGCACATGATGTGATTGTTGGTGCTGTTCTGTGCAGGGCCAGGAGTTGGACTTTGATGATCCTTGTAGGTCCCTTCCAACTCAAGATATTCTGTGATTCTATGATTATAGTAAGAAAGTCTATTCTATATATATTTGCGTGATATGGCTCTTAATGTAAGGTAGACATACTTACCCAGTGAATAGAGAAATGTTGCAGCTGTTAAAACCTCTTTTTAGAGATGTCAAACAGAATCAGAAGGGCAACACACAAGTTAGAGTAGGTTCTGTGGTGAAGAGGCCAGGAGTACACTCCAAAGAGTGCAGGAAATAAACCCTGGGTCGTGTAGTGTCTTAACTACTCTTAGACTGAACATCTGATACTGAGATTTGAGAACTGAATGTTTGATAGCTGAAGAGTGATGTATCTGCACTGCGTTCCAAAAGATCTGAAGAAGTTATCAGCTATGTCCATGCTTTGAAAGGCCCCATGAAATTTGGTCTCGGAGAGTTAAAAAATCAGGAGCTGTCCATGATGAAAGACACTGACACAAGAATGAACTTATGGAAGCCAATAAGTGTGTGTTTGCACTAAGGTGGGAATTCTGTTTTCATACGTATGCTAGAAGATATCAGTTCTCTGGACCCTATTCATCCCAACAACACATGTTAAATATCTCCCATTTCTGTGGCTTTAATAACCTTCCTGCAAATGCTGGAAGGCTGCCACACAGAGTGCAGCCCAGGCAGTAACAGTAGGAGCTTCTTCATTAGACTCCGTGCTTCAGCAGGGCCTGGGAATGACGGCTACTTAATTCCCATCTTTTGCGTGAGAGAGATCTTTCCTGTGTAATGCAATCTTGAGTTTATGTAGCATATGTTAATAGGTCACATGAATCTTGTTGAGGAAATTGATTACTTGACTGTTAGCTTTCATTTAATTCATAACTGAATGCTCTAGAAAGATTTCTTCTATGCTGAATTATCTTCATATTCTCAGATAGAATTTATCTCTTAAGCAAAAAAAAAAAAGCTGTGTACTTATCCTTGGCATTTAAATCACCAATTTTTGCAAAAGATATCAATTCTAGAAATAATTTTTGAAATCACTGAAGATTATGACAATTATTTACCTCCTCCTTTAACTTCTGAATCGATACTGATTGCCACAGCTTAATCTCATTTGCTGTCAAAACTTAGTACATCATATACCTGTAGCAGAAATGACTCTAAAAGGAATGGAGGATTTGTCATCATTTTAGAACTTAAGTGATCCGTAAGGAAGACCAATAGTAGCCTAGAAACTGGGTAATTTTTATGTGCTGTGCTCTTGTAATAGTCTAACAGAATAAGTAACAAACCTATTTAAATGTTACAAAACCTGTTTCTAATGAGGGTGGGTAATTTGTGAGAAATGCGGAATATCTCAGCATTCTGACTGATGTCATGTTTGCTTGCCATCTGCAGAATGAGATGAAATAAGTGTTCAGTTTTATTCATTTGCTTCTTTAATCAATAATGAGTTCTGTTCATATGTCAAGAGGAAAATAATCTTTAAAGTACTCTTCAATGGAATGATGAATTACGATTCTTCGTCTTTGCCATGTATTTTATATTTCTTAAAAATATGTTAATTTGATAATTCAGAGCCTGAAAAAGTTTCTTAATCTTACAATTTTCCAGTCACAGATGCTTTAAAAGTTTCTTGTTTCCAAGATTCAGAATGATAATGTTTGAGTCATGGGCTTCCTAAGATTTGGTGGCAAGTGATAACGCAAATCAGACAACTGTAGCAAAGGGGTGTGCAGAGTTACTTGTTAAACACATTCAAGTGCTCTCTGGCTGGATGCTCTGCTAATCTTTGTGTTACACCTATTTTGATATTGTCATGCCATTTTTACTTTCAGAATGGGACAACTTCTTGAACAAATTGATAAGATTTGTCATTTTAGCTGTGCATTGATGCCTGAATAGATCACAGTAATTAGTCAACGTAAGATCGGTTGTGTTTTGAAAATGTTGATGCAGCTTCTGGTGGCAGCGCATTGTCAGAAATCACTTGACCGTACTTCACTTCCCTGCCTGAACGTGTCAGATGTGAAGATCCATGAAAAGTAAATTATAAACAAACTTTTGCCTGTTACCTGAGTGTGTTTGCATTACCTTAAGAAAGCAGCGAAGGACTGAGTAGAAACTTTGTGGGTATCGTCTTGAAGTTAAAACTTCAAACATCCAAAATCCAAGAGATGAAACGAATTCAAGGCAAATTGCACTATGTTGTTCTAACTCGGGTACAGCGAAGTACTTGTCTCTGTTTGTGTGTAGCATGTGACAGAAGCGGTCTGGAGAAGACTGCAGCTCTCAGGCCAGAGCAGCGAGTTGGTTCATACTTAGACGTGGCCGCACGGCCTGATGTTAGTATTCTTATAACAGAAATTACTAGTTTCATAAGCGGGGGTTACAGCCTCGCACCACTGCGGGTGCCCGGGGTGTCCCTTAGGGAAGACATCGTCCCCTCTCCACGGGGCTCGTATGACAGCACGCACGCCTGCCGCAGCCTGGGCTCTGTCCCCGCACGCCCCCCGGCC
>VZTD01003771.1:880402-968939 GCA_013397725.1 Rhagologus leucostigma
CGCGGGCGCCCCCAGCGGAGGCGGCAGCGCGGGCGCGGCAGGAGATGCTCCCGGCAAATGCTCTCAAGCGGCAGCGGTTGGCGGGCACGTTTTAATGACCCAGCGCTTTAGAGCGGCTCAGGGAGGATCACTGTCAGCGCTCTCACTTAACACAATTATAACTGTTACTCTTCTTAGGTAAGACTTAGTACTGCCGCGTTTGCTCGTACTTTGCGTGCCAGTTTATCTTTGCCTGCGCTATTTCAGTCGAACTCGTGCTTTGTTGGAGGAAAAAGGTTATGTGGTGTACTGCGCTTTTGCAGGTTCTTCTTAAACACTTTTCCCGCTGTTTCCATGCCTTCCACGACTTCCTGTGAACGTGACATGAAATAACTTGCTTTTGTTTGGTTTTGTTTGGTATTGGTTTTGGTTGTTGTGGTTTTTGTTTGGTTTTTTTTCGTTTGTTTTTTTTGTTCACGAAGTAACTGTCTTTGTTGTGGCAAGGGGTTCTCATAAGGACAGCATTCTGGCCATCCCGCTGCTGTAAAGGGTGCTAGCATTACCTGAAGTCTAGATAGATCAGGAAAATGCAGGATTATAAATGTCAGTGAGGAATCACAGACTTGTCTGGCGGGGTCACGGTTAGAAGTGCCGGGTTATATACGTAAATGGCTGAGTAACTACTGTTTATCCCATGCTCACCTTTTTATAAGTACCGGGGTGGAAGGGGGGCAAAGGTTATGCTATAAATAAAACCACTTCGGTGTGATTTACGTGCCCAGTGGATTGCCTGTGCATTGGCTGCGAGCGACCACATCTCCTTTTCCGAGGCTGCTCCCCCATCTAGCGGCAGGTCTGTACCTTGGCTGCCGGGAGAGGGCTGGAGATGCTCGGGCCGCACTGCCCGCCTTCGGCACATAACTTACACATGGATTTGAACAAAAGCAAGTGCGGCCCATCAAAGTTGGAGTGTACCTAGACCAATCAATAAAATACATACTTACTTTTTCTTCAGACGTTCATAAAAGTTTTAATAGAGAAGAATGGGATTTAAGTCAAGGAAGCTGATTTAAGGGAAGATTTCAGGGAAGCTGCCTTGTCTGCTGGGAGCTTTCTAGGTGTCAGATTATTTCATGTAAAATGAGAGATGAGGCTGGCCCAGACACATAGTACTAAATCTGGAGATAAGAATTCAATCACTCTTGTAGATCATTCAGTATTAAAGGTGTGCTTGTCAGTGCTATATTTACATTCTCCCTCTAAAACTGTATTTCTCTAATAGCTCACAAGTTTCCAAATTGATCTGATTACCCATATCTTTGAGCTGAAGACTTTTACATTTCTCTTCTGTTGCTTAATCAGTAAAGCTTAATGTGTAAAGCCTGTCTTGATACATCTTTGTTTCCATACCAATATTCTGTAACTAAAAATACAAGACTAAAAGTTCTGTTTGGCAGTGGGTTTGTTATCAATAAAAATTAGCCATTGGTTCCTGTGCAGTGATACCAACAACATGGTTGGGTTACTGGTAACCTTCTATGGGAGAAAGCTCCTACAGAAATGCTCTTTGCCACTGAAAGAGACTGTAATTTTAATTGTAGTGTCCAGGCAAGTTTAACAGATACCAGACAAAGAAAACCTAATAAATAAATAGCATCTAATCTTGATTGTCCCTATAGAAACTAGAATATACCAGCAGATATAGCTATTTTCTCATTCAGGTTGAATGCAGGAGCTCAAATTCTGGAGATTTGTAGGATCCTTTGGGATTAAGTCAGTAAAATACATTACATTTTTATGAAAACTTCAGCCCTTGTCATGAATGTTTAGTAGCAAAGAGCATAGCAGAAAATCTCTTGTATTTGTGAAATTTGAGCCTTGTTACCACAGTTTTTGTAGCTGTAAAATTATCAGTCAGGCAAAGATAATTAACTTATTTAAACAAATGTAGTGAAAACTATAAAATTTCATTATACCTGTATAGTTGTCTCTTTTTTTATACCGACACAAAGCCTATCAGTGTAAGTGCCAGCACAGGTGTGCATAGCCTGGCCCTGTAGTCTGGGATATTTTCACTGAGATTCTGTATCTGGTTCCAGAGCGTTCTGTAAACATTGCTGCCTCCTGACATTTTCAATGCTGCAATTAATAATGCATCTTTTTATTATTATTGCAGGTTTGTTGATCTAAAAGACTGCTGACATAGATCACAGTCAGGTGACAAACTTTGGTTTTAGGCTTTGAAGTTCAAAGCACTCATAAAGCTAGCATTCTTGGGAGGCTGAAATCCACTGTTTCTTTATCTTCTTCCTCCACTTATCATCTTATATGTTTGACAGCTCTGTTGCCTCTGAACAGTCAGTATTTTTCCCGGCCATATGATTGTTTTCATGCTTTAGGAGGACATATGGGTATGTTATGTCTAGAATAGGACTGTAAAAGTAAAAACTGTTCCAAATTTTTAAGAGTAAAGCTAGTAGCTGATACAATTTTCCCTCTGAATGTTTTAAAATCTCTTTAATGTAGTTTTAAGGCTGAGTCGAGTTGACCATCAGAAAACATTTCTGTAGCCAGGTTTCAGCTACAGAATGTAAAAAAATTCTCTAATTTGTCTCCCCAGGTAACAAACAAAAGATTGCTTGATGCTGTGTGTATTAAAACAAGCCCATTGTAAATAGAGGATACAGTTAGACACAGCATTATTAGAGGGCAAAAGATTTAAAATGTAAGATAAACCTAATCACAGTTATTTTAGATGGAACTGGGTTGTTCTGGAAAAATATTTTTCATTTACCTGTGTATGTCTAATTTGAAATTAAATAGCAGTTGCTTGTTCTTTAAGAGGATACATAAAATGTGATGTCTGTCATCAAATACACCTAATCCCAAATGCAAGGTGTCTAAGGAAAATAATTTCTGAGACAAATCTATTCAGTTTTGAATGGCAGCTACTTAAAGCCCCTTGCTGTCCTGCAGTGTTGGTTCAGGTACTGTCTAGCAAGTTCTAGAGCAAAATTTGACTGAGATGGTTACAGGCACCCGTTTCAGGCAGTCCTTCATGTGGCTGGGGCTACTGTTAACATAGCACGTAAGCATGTTTATAAATAAAAATATTATCCAACCACATAAGCTTGCAATGTGTCAGACTTTGCAGGTGCATTTGAAGATGAAGGAGTTGGAACACTAGTGAAGATTTTTTTATCATGGGTGCTAACATGCTGTAGTAATGCCAAGTACATGCTGTGATCTTGATGGAACAGCTGCAATTTCAACAGCTGTAGTGATGTTCTGGTTTACGTCATTTGGGGATGCTTTGTTTTAACTTCGGCTAAAGTTTTGTGCCACAAGGCGAGAAAATTTAGAGAAAATTTAATGGTGAGTAATTCTTAACTACTACTGTTGATGTTATGAATTTACTCCACTTAGAACATCCCGGCTGTGACTAGCAGAGATACTTTGGTTCATTTCTAATAAATGTGAAACTGCCTGTGGATGTGTAAATGTGTCCATCTGGTTTTCTGGAATTATACTGTCACCAAACAGGCATCAAATCCCAAAATATATGTCTGTGACTGGCAAAGTCTTGTGGTTGCCTGTGATTTTCATCTTCTTTCAGGATTGCCTCCTTACAATGGTACTGTGCTTTGGGAGATCTTATCACACACCCAGAGGCCTCTAGCTCAAAGCATACTGAGGTAATTCATGTGTATGATGCCAAGTCATAGCATTGCATACAAACCACTTTTCAGTTACTCAGTAGAAAAATAACATTTCCACTATCCAATGGGGGATAATAATTTTACTCTCTTGCCAGTTGCACATGTTATTCATTGATATTATTTTGCCCAGTGGGACATGGAAACAAGTAATTTGATTCTAGTCCTTTCTAGAATATTATTTTGTTAAGAGTCACTGACAGGTTTGCTCAAAACTCTTTATAGTTATTAGTCTACCATTAAGACATTTGCCTTTAATTGCTAATTCAGAAATCCAGACTATTTTCTCTCATAAGACCCATTTCTTAAAGCCCCTTTTCAAAAAGATGGGTAAAATTGTGTAATATTATTTCTAAATTTCCCTGTAATGTCTGTATTTTCACGTAGTCATCTCAGTCACTGAGTATGTACATTGATTTCATAATAAAACAGGGAACCTGAGGTTAGATGATTTCTCAAAATACCTTTCAGTTGCATTGCAAGAGCCCAAACCAACTATTTTATTTCTGTTTAAATTTTTCCGAAAAATTCCAGTGGATGAGGCTCAACACCACTCAATTCCGTTTATTTCATGCTTCACTACTCTTACCAGTAGAGTAATTTCATAATATTTCAGTTCAGGTTCCCTTCCTGCAGCCAAGATTATTGCTTTTCACCCCATCTCCGGAAGACGTAGAGAACAGATTTTTCCCTTCTCTGCTTCAGCCTTTTTCCTTCTGAAGAAAATGTCCCCTGTAAATTTTGCTTCTCTGGATAAAATAAACTAAATATTTTCAATCTTTTCTCCTTGTCATGTTCTGGACCACTGATTACTGTTGTCTTTTCATCAAGAAGAATTACACTCAAAACAAAACACAGCTGAGTGTTTGCCTTGTCCTGAGTTTTACAAACTGTGCCCTGATGTATGTGTCAGTATGTTTACAGTTTTTTACTCGATACTGTTGACTTAAATCCAGCCTGTGGTCTGCGATGCCTTCTGGATCTGTTTTGATACCAGTTATCACTCATCTGCTTCTGTGCGTTTGGTTATTCCTGTTTGTCTTCATTAGCTTGTTCATTTTCGATGAGTCTGGATTGCTTCGTTCACTCTGAATTCTGTTTGGATGCTGGTATTCTCACAGCCTTTTCCAGCTTCAAAGATCAGTAGTGAATCCTACCAGGCAGGTGCAGCCTAAATCTGAATGAGTCAACTTGTTGGCTGTAGCTATGGAACTGGACACGGGAACTGAGCATCCTGCTCATGTGGGTCTGCATCTCGTTTTGCTGTTCATTAAGTACATGGTCCTTGTTCCTTCAAATTCATGCATTTCCACTTCTTATAGTTCCATTTCATTCACTTGCCAAAAGGTTAAACAACACAACCCAAATTCTGTTCCGACTGTCCATTTGTATAGTGTATGAGATGTGATGGATTTGGAAGGGTTATGCCAGGCCAAGTTTGAACCCAGATTTTTTCTAAAATGAGTATGTAGTGTACTTCAGCTTAAGATGGAGGTATCTGAAACTTTAAATTACAAGATTGATGAAAGCAGAAAGATTTGATTCTCTTTTTATGGATAAGTTCTGTACTCATTAGGCTTAAAGCAAGAGTTCTGGTTAGGTGTCAGAAGTGAGCCAAAGGCTTAGTGACCAAATAGTCATGGTGGTTTTTTAGTTCAGGTTTCAATATGCACAAACAGAATCCTCTCATGCATACAATTCCACATGGAAGTGGTGTAACAAATAGGTGATGATGTATTACATTTCCTCATGCCTTAGTTTATTTAAAACAGATGTTATTTTTAAGTACTTTGAGTCACATTTTAGTTTCACTTCCATGAGGAAAGCTGCAGCTATATAAGGTCAAGTGGTCTGCTCATTCAGGATGCATCATATCCTTCTAAAAGCTGACAGGTTAAAAAAGCTTCCTATGTGCTCTGGACACATCAGATACCGCTTTGTCCTTTTTTTCTTGATATGTTTCTTCTATGGAAGTATTGAAGATAAGTAGGAATTTGAGTTCATGTTAGTCATGCTTCTAAGGCTTCCGAGAGTATGATCTCTTCACTTGGGCTGACGCCCACCTCTCAGCTGTTTCTAAATACTTGTTGGACTCCTACTCTACTCCTTTCTGTTACCAGGAAATACCTGAAATCAATGAACCATGTTAAGTAAGAGTAGCTTTATGATATCAAATTTTGTCTTACATGTATGTTAGTACCCAGCTAATATCTAATAGCTTCCAAAACCATCCTCTTTCTGGTCATTCTCTTGTCATTCTGCAGGGGTGGTTGCCAGCCTCCATGCACAGTTCTCTAGGTTGTTTCTCTCCGTCTTCACCAGCACCTTGACCTGGATCAACACCTGCTCACTCTGTAACAGGGAAAGAGGATGTTTGCTGTGGATTCTGTTGCAGGAAGAGGAAATTTTGCAAAGGTGTACTCTCATCTTTGCCCTTCATTTTTCCAGGCTCTGATAACTAGCCAGGCAGATGATACTGTAGCTGTGGGGCCAAAGTCATGCAGAGAACATTGAAAGAGACTATATAAAATTGTATAGCAGCCAGAGCAGAGGTGTATGTATA
The DNA here is from genome assembly GCA_013397725.1 of Rhagologus leucostigma. Taxonomy (NCBI): domain Eukaryota; kingdom Metazoa; phylum Chordata; class Aves; order Passeriformes; genus Rhagologus; species Rhagologus leucostigma. Next base: position 886,661 of record VZTD01003771.1, read on the forward strand.
CTGTATGCTTGTCTAAAGATTTAATTTTTGTTGGAACAGTTTATCGAATATAAACTAAAGAACAAATAGGATTGCACATGCAACAGCATCTAAATGCCCTCTGCCTTCAAGATCCTGTCTTTATTTATACTTTGCCCAGAGCTTCCTAGACTTCAAACTGAAGTAGACCTAAATGCAAGTTTTATTTATCACTCTTTTTTCATTCTTACTTATATTCATAATGATGGAAAGAAGTTGAAATTTAAATTATATTGGCTCTCTGCATAGAAAAAGCCTAGAGAAGTCAATGATAAATGTGCTGTTAATTGCAATGAAAATCATATGCAATGGGCCTGAAGGTATTTATATTCTCCACCTGTTGGAGATTTGTTGAAGTATTTTGATAAGTGTTAAAGTGGAACACTGATGTAAGAAATTTGTTGCATGCCAAAAGATATGCTTAAAACCTAGTATATTTTTGTCTAAAACTGTATTACCATTGCTTACTTTGGGCATGAAGTATTCATTCTGCCAGCACTGGTCAAGCTTTTCTTCTCACACAGTCTCTAGGCTCCCTGTCTCTCACATGAGATCTCTAACTCATTCTCCACAAACAATGCAATTGTAACCAACTCCCTGCACAAACTTTAATCACAAGTCTACAAACTTGCTCCAAATAACTCTACCAGATGCAGTGGTTAAATCAATAAATAAATTTGCTAAATAAATTTTTTTGCAGATCCCAACCACAAATTGTATTGCCTTAGAGTTTGCAATCCAGCACTGTCAGTACTCAGCTTGTGGTTAAGTAGTGCTTGGTGTCCCTGTCCACGGTGGGGTTGTCAGTGCCTTAGTCACAGTACAGGCACAGGGTTGTCAACTCTCGCTCCTGACAACTCAGGGCCCGGCCCCGCTGTGGGAAAAGGGAAGTATTGTCCCACCCATTTTATAGAAAGAGTACAGAAGTATAAGGACACATGACCTAACAATAACAGCACTGCGAACAGTGGAGATGTTACCTAGTTCAGTCTTGAGTCTCAAGGACCAGACTTCATCAAGAGTCTTCGTCCTATCATTCCATCACCAGTGTGCAAGGTGCATGTACCCACACGACACTAAGCTAGAGCTGTAGTATGCTTTTCACAAACACCCATGCACATTTTGGAAAGAGAGAATTTAGCTTATGTGTATCAAATACTTCAATAATCAGGAAGTTCAAATATTTATGGTGGACTAAGGAAGATTACAGTCAGATTAGAACTTAATAATGACAATTCTATTTTGAGTCATACCCTTCTGTTTTCCAGAGAGGAGAAAAACACATAAGAAGAAGGTTTTTTTAATGATATTCAACATCTATAATACAAACAATAAGTTAAACACTGTAAAAATAATTAAATAAAGCTTGAGGTTCCAGCCCTCATACAAATAATTAAAATCTATAAAATAATTCAGATCTAAAAAACAATGACAAGTTTAAAAAAAACCAGAATAAGTCTTGGGGAGAAAAAAAATCATTTCCATATAATATCAGTTAAATTAATTGAAATAAATTTCTGACTTCTGATGCCTACAGAATTCAACAAATGCCAAGTCCTTAAATCTTCTTGTGGGTGCACACATACACGTAAAGAGGTTGCATAATCAGACTTTCCAGGGGACCCAGACACCTTCATGTGTGACCTGGAAGTCCAGCAAGTTTCCAATTTGCCTTCTTGCAGCACAGTTCTTAAGTGAAATACATTAAGAGTTTGTAATGCTGACTCAGCTACTACTTTTTTTTTTCCCCCCACTTTGATGCCAAGTCTGATCACTCTCTCAGTACTGGTCTTAACAGGTTAGGTTTGTGGGACTTGAGTCTTAGTATTATTCAGTACAATGAGGGGAGGTTTTAGACTCAGGTCATGTATAAAATGAATACTTGAGTTCAGTAAGTTGAAACGGTATCAGTATTTCCAGAGCAAATGCTGGTTTATAAATGAAGTAGACAGATAACTTGCTATGCATAGTATCATGCATGGGAATACTCATTTAAATGTTAAATATTTTAGCTTCCCACAGTGGTTTCCAGGTAATTCAGAGTAGTAAGATAATGTATCAACTATCTCTCTGCTTCATGCCTCAGGAACACTGAGGTGAGTGACTGACCACACAAGCATTTAAAATGAAAGCCTCTTATGACATTCAGGTCTTCACTGTCCTGGTGTCAGTTATAGGCTGAATCTTGTTCATTTCAATCCAGCTGTAGAAAAAAGGTCACTTCGGCTCAGGAAGAAAACGACTCTTGGCAAGTAGGCCATTCATGCTGGAGTCAATCCAGTTAAGGTATCGAGTAACTCTGGTGTAAACACCCGGCTTGTTTTCCTTTGCACAGCCATCTCCCCAGCTGACAATCCCATAAACCATCATCCTGCCATTGTGCTCACAGACCATGGGGCCACCAGAATCCCCCTGATGACAGAAAGAGAACATATTAGGTCATTTTCTGCAGATGGAGCCTGCGATTATTGTTTTTCTGGAGTTAAACAAGCTAGCAGAGACCTATGAGCTAAAGCTTCGATTTTTGAGAACATTGCTTAGATGGAACAGAAGGTTTGCCATTTTCTGTGACTTGAACAGTCTCTAAAGATAAAGAGTTCTCTAGTTCTCCCATCAGGATACTGGGAGAATACTTACCTTGGAAAACAACCCTCCATCCCCATCCTAAGTTTATAATCACAGATATTAGACTAGTGATACAAGGTCAAAGCCAACATGCCAAATTCTTCATCACAGATACTGCACTTCCTGCACCTCCAAAAGAAGGCCTGGAGGGGGTAAAACCTAACTCTGGGTTCCACCTTTATTCCAGATGTTTGGCCACACTATAGGTCAACCCCACTTGATATACTAATTTCCAGTTATGTAAGAGACTCTTGTGACTAGTAGAATTACAAGATGCCACCAACTGATCCATATAGCCTACATGCATTTGAAATTATTTAGAAAATAAACCAAACCAATTTTACCTTGCAGGCATCTATCTGCCACGTGGGATCCCCAGCACAGACCATGTTGTCAGTAACTCTAATACTGTCATAGTATTCATATTTGCATTTTCTCTGTGATATTAAGTTCACAGTGGCTGACATCAATCTTTGGGCATAGAAGATGGCATCTGCAAACAAAAGAGTATTTCATTATTTTCACCAGCCAAGACAAAAAAAGAAGCAAGGAACCCCCCATAACACAATTTCTGCACTTAAATTACCATAACCATTCCAGTTCGGCATTAAGGTTCTTATTTCCATTTTATGCAGTACTGGTTTGCTTTTACTGTTAATAAATAAGTTTCAAAGAGGAAAAACAAATGTTCCAAATATAAAATATAAAGTTTAGTTTTTAGAGAGAGTTTAATAATTTTTGATGGAAATTCTGCACAAATGCAATCCTTTGCTAATCCTCCTACATGGCTTTAATTTTTTTCTACTCCTCACCACATCAGGAATGATAAAAACTGTGGTTTACGTCCTGGCTTACTTTGTATGGTTGACGAGTGAGAGAAGCATCACATAGGAAATGCCATGGACAACTAGAGAATATGATAGCAAAGACCATCTTCAAGAGATGCACATGGAATACATACAGTAAAGAGGAATCTTTTTGTAATACTTCACAGATCATGGTGTAAAAATCATCACATTCCCACATGAAAGACCAACTTTGGAAAGAGCAGTCATTCACTTACAAAAATCTTGTTTCCCATAGCCAGCTATTTCACAATGGGTATTGTCTTGCAAGTAAAGGTTCCTCTCTGGCAAGCAGACTGTTCTGACATACTTAGATTCTACTGCACACTGTCCAGAAGCCGTCCTTATCCTTATCAAAGCTATGAAACAAGTCAGAAAAGATATAGTTAGATTTGTAAAGCAAGTTTTCCTCCTCAAGTTCTGACAATAGAAGTATTTGGCACAGTTAATGGGAATAGTTGCAATTATATTTAGCTCTGGTTACACATGCCTCCCCTCATTGCTTTTGGAATGACTGTCATTACTTAATAACAACAGCATTAACTTCCCAGCACTAAAACTGACAAATGTTCCAACTTGAACTTGCTTCCTCAAAGGATAGAGGCTGATAACTCAGGGAAGAGTCTTCTGCAAGAGTATTTTTAAATGTTTTAAAAGATCAAGTTTCTGACTGGCTGTAGAGGGTGGCACTCGCTACCCTGAATGGCTTACCAAGCTGTTCTTGGATTTTCTTTACTTTAGCAGCAGGAGGAATCTGGAAGGGGTGGTAGAGTTCCAAATGTGTTCAAGAGTGGCAAGTCTGGTCTGTGCAAGTTGCAAAAACCCATCTCTGACATTGTTGCTTTAGGAATAGGCTTGTGAAACCCAGACTTTCATGAAAGTCTGAATTAATTCAGGATAACCTTCAGCTAATGCGGTCCCTGATATGGCATTCCCATGCTATATAATGAAACCTACTGTGCATGCATTTTTTCATCATTTACTATACATACAGTGTGATCTCTAGACACATAATAAAATGGCAGAAATGGAATGCTGCCACCAGTGCTTATGAAAAAGCCATGTCTTCCACTGGTCCAGAGACTGCCTGCCAGGTAGTGCATCTGATACGTGCCACAACCAAAACTTACACAAGTGCAAAAACTGTCAGCACAGGCCTAGTTTTCAGGCTGTTCCTGTTCCTCTTCTTCCCATCTCTGGTTCTACTTCTTTTAGAAGATGTATGCCACAATTACATAGCCTTCACCTATCCCAGTGTTTTAAAGGCTTGTATTAAGATGACACTTACCAATATCATTCTCATTGCCACCTGTGTCATCTGTAAAGTCAGGGTGAGAGATGATCTCATCAGCCATGAATACTTGTTCCTTATCATCAGTAACATTCAGTATGGACTTTCCAAGAAAGACTTTGTAGACAGATTTGTTTATTGGTCTTCTTGACCTGAGTGAGAGTAGAGAAACTGATGAAGACTACTGATTTCTGAGAGTAAGGTCAACAGCTGAGATCCAGTCCCAGTTCTGTTTCATATTTATTTTGATGCTGATAAGTAAAAATTAGTCAGTTTTGAAAGCTGATCCAATGTTCTGAAGGAAGGCATCCTAATTCTCCATTTGAAGGGATTAAGGTAGATATTCAGACATTTTAAAACATGCCTAGCTAGTCGCTACTAATGCAAGGCATTGGCATTAAGAATCCTCTGCAGGATGCCAAAAGGATCAGCTTTCCACAGAAAAGCCAACAAAAAACACCCACAGATGTATTACACAGCTCATCACCATCAGTAAAATTATTAAATTTTGGGAATGGCTAAGGTAAAAATGAAATCCTGGCACCAATATACACTAAATTGTTTAAATTGCATCCCACCCAACTGTCCACATCTTGCTTGTTCGTTCTGCTAGATGTGGACTCCCAGAGGCTTAATATTTCTTCGGCTGCTCTTCTTGTTTTGTTCAATCAAAGGAACATTCTCACTGTGGTGCATTCCGAAGGGTTGCTCAGTGAGCATCGCACAAAGAAATCAGATGAAGAAAGTTGCAAATAAGAAGCCCATGGAACCGGAAACTTACGGAGTATGGAAACAGTGCGCTGCTGTGAGCACCCAGCAAGGGTCGATGAGGCTGCCACCGCACAGGAAGTGGTCCGTGCCCCTTATGTTTTGGAAGATGCCAGCTATCCAAGGCTGAGACTCAACCTCTGCCTGCCTTCCACCAACAATCTTGAAGTTCTTGCTGATGCTCCTTTGACCACACATAGGCCCTGTGAAAAGAAAAATTTTGTTCAGATGCTCTTACAAATAAACTCCAACCTTGTGCTATTAAAAATAAAATTAAAAAACCAAACAAACCAAACTCCAATTGTGTTGAAACTAATATTACTTACCACACTTCTCTATGTTGCAAGGCGTTTCTTGAATGGCAGATCCCCTTTTGGTGTAACACCAGGGCCTGTTCCTTCCATTCGGGTTTCTAAAAGATAAAAAAAGTGTTCTTTTCATAAAGACAGTTTTAAAAAGTCATAGTATCTTAAAATTCCAAGTGTTCTGAAAAAACACAAAGTATTTTGTTGTAAGATATGCCAGGGAAATGATGCTTCAGAAAGTCACATTCCAAATATTTTTAGCCAATAATTCAGCTCTGTAATGTTTTTTTTAAAACATGTTTCTCACTGAAGCACGTCTGGGGCTGTTGTAATAGTCATCATCACAGGAAGAGTGATGCTTTTCTTACCTGCAGTAGCTGTGTTTGCCCAGCCCAAGCTGCAAAGCATTCTCTGAGTAAGCGTGGTAAAAACCTCTCCTGATCAGTGAGGGTGAGTTCCATGGCACACATTTGTCTTCTGTTGCCATCCCTCTGTAGTCCTCCCCATTTTCAGTATAGCATGTGCTGTCAGTGTCTGAGAAAAATATTTTATTAGCAACATGTTTTTGTTTATAATTGCTCCGTGACAGACATGGACAAATCCTTCTAATGCAGAAAAAAGCTCTTGCATTACACTCAAAAACAGATGCAAAATCTAGACTGACTAGATGTTGTTATTAAATTTGCTCTATATGAATTTTGAGCATCAGGTATCTTACACTTTAAAGCATGCATATTAAGTCTTTAACAGTTGAAGTGAACTTCACAATCTGGTAAGTTCTTCTGCTTCTGAACACTCACAAAGTAGTTAATTTTTTCCACCCCAAACTAAAAGTAAGGTTGAGGTAAGCAACCATAGTGAAGAGGCAGGGACAAGAAAAATTAGAGATCCTGATTTTGCACCAACATTTACTTGTTTCTCCTCGTTTAGGCTGTTAGCATAAGCTGCTAAAGGCTATCCAGTCATGTTTCTGGGTAAGACTTTCACTTGGCATTTCATATTAGTTCTTTGACTATCTTTTAGGCCTTTCCAATCATTTTAGCTAGCATTAAGGAAGATAGATATGCTACCTAGTTCACAGTGAATCCCAGTGTATCCATCTGGGCATACGCAACGACTGATTCCACTAAAGTAATAATAGGTAATGCATGTTCCTCCATTCAAACAAGGGCATTCTGTAAGTAAAAGACATCACTAATTAGAGGCAAAACATTTGAATGCAGAGGTGAAATGTAATTGCAAATTAAGTTTTAGGTGTTTCAGTATCATTAAGGGTCTTTCTTCTTGTATGAAGGTATAATTACAGGATAATAAGTTCTTTTTAGGTTGAAATAGAACAGGCAGATGCTTACCCTTGTGTTCTGATCTGCGTTTATATAGCTTGTAGTACTTCCAGCTATAAATCTACGGGAAAAGAAGAAAAGGGATTTTTAAGGAGGCAGCTCCTTTTCTGTGGTTTGATCATCTTTTATAGGCCCAAACTCTGTTCCCTACTGCATACCTTCAACAGTTTAGGCTTTTGCATGTAGCTACCTGCTGAACCTGCTCTGTGGAATCTGGCTATGAATGAGAAGTGGAGCTCTAATTAAGCAGAGCAGAATGGGGAAGGAAAACCAATCCCATGTCATGCAAACAAAAACCACCAAAAAACCCCCAAAAAACCCAAGCTCAAAAAAGCCCCACTGAGCTCTGCCACTGCATCAGGTCAACATTGCAATTATTTATGCTGTAAGAACCTAAGCAGCTCTTAATGGTCACTGTCCCTAGAACAGGGAAGGAAACTTCACCCTCTCCACCAAGCAGTGCAGCAAAGATGCAACATTCATGAGTTGCCCCTGTCATTTTGGTGACCTTGGTGCTTCACATATGTGCCATAGAATAAAAGCCAGAAAATTTTTTCAACAATGGATTCTTGTTTGGTCCTTCAAGGTATTCCCTCTGCTTTGCACGCTGGGTATGCCTTTCTCCATGACATAAGATTAGGCTTTTGATACACTTAAAAAAACTTACAGACTCTAGTCCCGTGACAAGTGTTCCCAAGGTTACTGTGAGGAAGATGAGTAACTTCATGTTGTCAGTTAGCTTCTCCCTTTGTTCTTCTTCTATCTGTATTATTTGATTCTGAAAATTAAAGAAGAATTTAGTGTCATGCTGTAGCCTGCAGTGTCAGCTTTCTTGCATCTATTGTCTTCACTCGGTTTCAGAATAAATTACAACACAATTTATGAAGAATTAAGCATTTACTTGCAGTGGAATATCTGCTTATTATTTCCATATATTAAATTAGAAGTTATACTTTGAAGCTTTTTTATGTACAGTCAGCAATACAACCAGATTTTTTTTTTAAGAATGTAAATGAAGCAGGGAAAGAGAAATTGGAAAACCCCACACTCCGTTTTTGCAGTGTGGACTAAAAGTTGGAAATTGGCAAATTTATTTAACTGACCATTACTATCTTCCACAAAAGCACTGAGCATGCAACTTCAGGGTACAAAAGAGAAAGCTCCTTTTTTCAGTACCTCTGTAGTTATCAGCTGCATCTTGTTGATGCTCAGCACTTAGGTAAGCCTGGCCGCCTCACCGGGTGCCTCTGACCACTGCCAACTCTTGAAAGTCTGCTGGTGATGTTGCCTCACTTATTTACAGTATTAGAGGCTTACAACATATTCTGTCTTGATTTCTTATATGCAGCTGGATCTCATAGCCAAACATGTATAGCAATCTTACCAATGCTAAATAATTACCTTGTAACAAAAAGGGGGGGGTACAATAAAGCTCCCTATGTCTTTTTCTCTTCTTTAAATGGTAATGCAAGTCATGGGAGTCTTTTTTAAAGCATTCTCACTTTTAGAAAACTGTAAAACTTGATTTTTAAAAGATTTCATGGGAATCTCGGTTATATTTACATTAGCAGAAAAGAAAGGCAATGCAGTAGAAGAGGATGTACAGAACTGAGCTGATGCTGAAGACCTGCTCCACACTGTACCTGCTTCAGGTTTCTATACTGGACTGATTCCACTTTGGTCCTGCAGACTGAATGCCTGCTGGTATGTGGATTGCACCTTCTAGTTTGGCTTTATTTGGAAGAAATGCAGTGCAAGTACTCTACAGCTCGTTATTGAACACTCCTAACACACGTTAAGTTCACACACTCAGTGGTGTGAACCAAAATATGGGATATAGAGAAGATCACTGGATTAATTTGGAAAATAGACATTATTGGACAGTGTACAAATCAAAAGGCTGACTTATATGCAACCTTTGCTTGTAAGCAGGCATCATAATGCAAGAAAGCAAACCATGCCTCAGGTACTTGGCTGTGCATGCTTTTCAGATTCAGAGGAGATTTCAGCAGATATACTTCCCTTAAACATTATTAAGACAATTATTTTTAGGATTTTTGGCAGCAATGCAAGTAATTTAGCCTTTATTACCATAATTAGTCTCTCAGACCCAGCCTTCGCATCACAAACAGCAGTACTGCTGATTCCTTTAAAAATTCTGACATACTGTAGCAAGTAGAACTGACCTTCCCCACTGCTGCGATACCGCATCACAGTAGCTTTTTTTTTTTTTCAAATTTCAATGTAATTTAGAGAGCAATCGCTTCATCCCGACCGACTAAGACACGGCACTGGTGCTTTTAGCTGCCGATCGGGTTTCAGAGGCACGGCACTTACCGGCTGCGGAGCGGCGGTGCCGAGGTCCCGGAGCTGCAGCGGCTGCCGGCGCAGCGCGGCGCGGGGTCTATAAAGGCCGAGCCGGGGCGGGGCCGCCGCCGCCGCTGCCGCCCTGAGGCGGCTCCGCACCGCCCCCTCGGCGCTCCACCGCGCGGCAAACAAAGCTGCCGAGTGACTCAAGGAGGAAATTTTTTATGCTGCTTTTTAGTTTCGGGGAAGAGGGGTACGGTCAGGGCGAGGAAACAGCTTTGTACGGGGTAAGATTTCTGGAAGGGGCTCCTTGACTTCCCCGCGGCAGTCAGCAATTCCTTAGGGGCATTTATGAGAACAAAAGAGAAGTGTGAGCGAGAACTATGAAAGGAATGACTAGAAACATGCCTGGAGACATGACAGAATGATAACAATGATAACACGTGTGTATATGCATTAGCAATAAACATAGAATGGCTATGAAGCGTGCCTGGAGATGGTGTATTTTATTCGTATGGTGCTACCCATAATGAGAGAAGCACAAGTGATTTATTAATTGAGGATTAAGTTCTTTCAGGTGTGGGTTAAACACAGCCCGCTGGGAGGGAGTATTGGGCCAGAATGTGTGCTTGAAGCACTGGGTGTGTTTTCAGAGAGCTGTCTTCAGCTGAAATGCAGGACATTGGGGCGAGTAGGGTGCCAGCTGGAGTCTATTAGGACATGAGGCTTACAGCAGTTGCTAAACTCATCTCCTCCAAATTACTTACAGCTTCCTTGGCCCTGAGCAATCTTCTGCTCGTGAGAAATTGGTCATGGTTTTCTTATAATTTCTGTCTTCCAAAGAAGTGTTCAAAGCAGCTCATTTCATGAGATGAAGATGGAGATGTGAAGTGACAGATGTCTATGAACGCAGAACCAACCCAATAGATAGTCTTTCCTGGCCCAGTTAAATGTGATTTTTTTCGCATCATGGTGTGATGTTACAGCAATGCAGTGAATAACAGCAAACCAGTACATAATATTTGTGGGTGTATTCATAGGGTTTAGCTTCACATAGTGCAGGTGACTAAGGTGAGGTAGGTCTCCACAGGCTGTGTAGCTGATGAAGACCAGTTTCTTTAGAGGTCAGGTCAGAGAAGGAGAAATTCCCTCCTGAAATTCCTGAAATTCCCTCAAGAGAAATGTTTTCACAACTTGACAATTCAGAGCTTAAGGAGAGTACCTTTCCATGTCTGCCATGTAACAACTGGTATGAGTGTGGCTCAGCTTTCTTCTTCCCTTCCCATCTTCTATCTGTGTCAAATCTGGGGTATAACCATACTTTTATTTAGGTACTGTCTGCTTACATTCTCCATTCCTTTCTGTTCAGATCTTCAGGCTCACATCAGAACAGATCTCGTGTTTGCTGAAAGCACACCGAGTTCACTTCACTGAATGGCAGGAACTGAATCAAGAGAAACAACTCAGGCTGGAAGTCCGTAAGTGAACATAGGTAAGGAATAAGCCTTTCTGAATTTCAGGAGAGAAATTCGTCTCGCATTCTGTGGTGACTTAATATATCGACATCATAAGTAATTAGATCCTGTAAGAAACAGGGTGGAAAGTATCAGGGTAGAATCCCCATGGCACTCTCTTCATTTCAGAGGAGTGGCTATCAAGTAAACTTATCCCAAGGAATAAATGCTGGGGAGGGGGGAATAATCCAGATTTTAAAAGGAGTCTGGAACATTTACTCAATTAATTTTAATACACCAACCTTACACATAATAAATGAAGAAATAGGTTATGATTTGATTCAGCCCGGAGAGCAAGGAAGAGGAGGAGGGCTCCTCAGGCCTGGACAGCACCTCTCCTTCCTCCTCCATGCTCCCAAGGAAGAGGCTCTAGGCCTTCCTCAAACTCTTCTGGAAAAAGAGTCAACCGTAGAGCAACTGTGTTTCCTCTCTCATATTTGTTGTTTCCTGAGAAGTGTGATCGGTTATCCTTGTGCTGAACCTTTGACCAAGCTGTGCAGATGCCCCGTGTTCTTCATTTTCTCCATAAAATCTGAAGGTTCACACTTGTTTTCCAGATCCAAGAACCAAAAACTTTTGTTGTCTTCACTCTGACACAAGATACAGCAAGATTCAAATCTCCCTTTTTCTACCATTTGTCATATACTCAGGTTTTACTGAAATACTGCACTTCTTAAGTACATTTAGAAGGCCTCCAGGAGAAGTGACTTGGGTTATGGTGTCGCTCTTTCGATCAGACTAGTGACTGCTACTGATCAGAAATTCTGACACGTTTGCAGTGCTGCTTTAAAGCTATCAAATTCCTTTGGTCTAAATATTTGTACTACCTAGATAGGTAAATGAGTTATAGTTGAAACTGGACTGGACTGAACTGAAAATGTGGTTTAGTAGAAAGATACCCAAGCCAGCTGCAAATAAGTTTGTTTTGGTATTCCAAGTAACTTCACAGCTGTATCACCTCTATGAGCATTAAATGACTCTTAGGAAAGCAGAAATGCATGAGATAATTTCCAGTGCCTGGATTCACTGAGCTGGCTGATGGCTAGCACAACAAGATCTGAAGTGAAGTTTCAGGTAAAATAAATCCTTGGAACCATGTTACATGCCCTGCCTTAAGGCAGAGACCTTGGAATATCTGTAGCATGGCAGCTCTGCCATGTCCTCCATCTGACCTCAGACCTGGACCTGCCTGCACAGATGGGAAGTGCACAGGCTCAGGGAGTGGGAGGGATGAAACAGGACCGGTTCAGCTACCAAGGGATTTTCAGTAGCTTCAGGGCCAGCATTTGTTCTCTATTGCATGTCTCAAGAGTTTAGAAGGGCATTGTTACAGGCCATGTCTTTTCTCCAGGATAAGATTGTGATAGGACAGAGGAAAAGCTGGTCTTTATAACTCAAAATCAAAGTTGTTTGGGAAGAACAGGGAATAAAGTTGAATGCCTACTGCAAGACAAAGTGGAACTTACTTGCCCAGTAGTTACTGATTATGAGAAGTCATGAGGCTTAAGAGAGAAACGCGTGTACAGACTCATGAACAAGTTTTGTATATGAGAGCCACATGGTGCTTTCCACAGTTTATTTCCTTTTCCTTATACATGTCTATGGTTTCATTACTTTGGTCTCGTACTAAAATTTGGCAGAGGTGTAGGCAAGATGAAGGAGGAAAGACTTTTGAAGAAAAAGAGGCTGTACAGGAAGTGCTAGAGTGAGCTTGTAGAAGACACTTTACCTGCTTAGTAGGAGTACAGCATCTACTTGAGAAAATACTGCTCACAAAATCTCAACTCATGTGTTCATTTTCGTAGTCAGGGCTGTTAATAATAGGGCTTTATAGATTTCTCTTGTTTGCACCTGGATTATGGCACAGAGTAAAGAAAATTTTTACACCTGTTATGAGCTGCTCATGTAATCTGAGTCTGCAGTCAGATAACACGTCTCTAAAATAGAAGTCAGATGCAGTGGATCTAGCCCTGAAGAGCAAGTAGTATCAGACTCACAGCCAGGCAGTTCTTGGGTTACTGTGATTTTGTATTTTAGTTTTCAGTTCCAAATAAAAATCTTGCTGATTCTTTTAATTTATTGTTGAAGTAACTTGGATGTTTCAGACTAATCGGCCAGCCTGACTTAGCAAATTTAGGAAAGATAACATTCCATTCCAGCTAGATGAGAACACTGACCCTCAGAGAAATACAGGGGTTTTATCTCATGGTGGTGCACTGAAAGAGACTGTGAGGTTTGCATTGTTCTGCAGAAGTTGCTGGGGTGGAGGTATTATTGATTACAGTGTTCATTTTCACATCTGATGATAAAATATTAAAACTCAAGAGAAATACCATCCACCATACATTGACTCTGTCCACCAGTAAACCCCAAAAGGCTAGAACTCCAAGGGAGTTAAAGAACTCTATAAATATTAGTAGCAAGAACTGCTACAGAAGTGCTGTTCTACAAGGAAAATTTAGGCCTGAGGCTTTATATTGCCTTAAGTCTGGTGGTCATGTTCTGGTTTATATCAAGTATAAGTAACATCAGAATTAGTCCTTTGACTAGTAGAATTTCTGGTTTGCCAACATGACTTACCATGAAATAGAAAAATCATTTTCAAGTCCTTTCTACTCGTGGTACGTTATGAATGGAGAAGTTTAAATTTGCATATGAGCAGTTATGTGTGCTTAAACCTCTGTCATCTCAAATGAAAGAGCAGCGTTAAGCCACACATTGAGTATTTAGTTAGTGATTAAGAACAAAAAAGTTAAGAAGACACCTAGAAGTCATGCCAACTTGTCATCTCTATCATAGCTTGCTGTTGTCAGGTTTTTTTAAAGAAATTGGTTTGTCGTTGGATTAAGTAGCACCAGCTGTGGGTATAGACTTTAAAGAATATAGCTATATTTACGATTGCTTGTGTATTGGAATGTAGCTTCAAACTCAAAATATTTTGGGTTACAGTTAATTTTGGATTATGGCAGAAAGGATTTTAAGGCAGTCAGAAAGTGTGTTACAAGTTTAAGGGAAATTTTCCAGTATAAAGTTGATTTAGATTATTTTATCTTCATCTTGAAAAACATGGATACTTTTATAGAAAAACATTTTGTATTCTCTCTCTGATGTTATCCAAGTTAAATTTTTAATCAGTTTACTTTTAGCTCTTGAGATAATAACTGGAATTACTGAAGAAACCATTAGATTTTGAAATGTAAACAAATAGATTTCAAATGTTACGTTATCACTATTCATAAAGTTAAAAATATAAAGATCACTCTTTAATCTTATTTTCTCAAATTACAGATTGTATGAGTCCCAGGAATTTCCAGAGTAGCTGATTTTAAGTTGACTGTGATTCATAAAAATTCTAGTACTTTAATGACTCTTGATTACTTGTCAGTTGTTTGTGGTTGGAATCTGCAGCAAATGGTGATCTCATTTCCTTTAGGTACAATTCAGCTACTCAGGTTTCTTTCTTTATTTATTTTTTTCCTTTTCCTTGCTGCCTACTGCTTTTCCTCTTATCTCTGTTATCTGTCTGCATAGAAGCAGCAGAGCATTCTCACTTGAAGGCTACTGGACTCTATTAGATGCTTGTGGGCACTACTTGTGGTTTTGCAAGCAGCAGGAGTAGCCAGGCTTTATTTCTGAGCTAAGCCAGTGTCACCTTGAGTGCCTGTGAAATCCCCGGCCACTGAGCCTCTTTCATTCATGCGTAGAGAGCAGCTACCCACACGAGTGTTCTTGGTTTTGTATACAATGATTTGTTGTTTCAGTGAGCTGTCCGGATACGGATATTTTTCAGAACAGCAGTGATCACATCTGAGGGTTTCTTCATCAGCTTGATGTGCACCTGCTTTTAAACTATGCTTTGTATCTCATTTAGCGTTTATGAAAATTCATTGATTATAAAAATCAGCAATCTCGTTGACATTTGTTCAAATTGCTCATTTGAGACAGCTAATATCTAAAATCTGAAGATTAGTTGAGCTATGGGTCTTGCATCCAGATCATAAATAGTTGAAAATTATGTTTGTGGTTATGTCTAGGCCTGTCTTTAGTTGAAATTGAAGTGCTGATAGCACTGGGGGAAACACGAAAAAGATTTCTGAGTCTGAAAGTAGAAGGCAGAAAACAAATACCAAGGGTTTTTAGGGATTCAGTTGTGCTTCATTTGGTGATCTTAAATCCTGAAGTAGAATATTTTTCAAGGGAATCCTTTTTCTACTCTACTATTTACTGTTCTGGAATAGCACATTGAAATCCAACACTGGAAATTTACAGAAACAGCTGATTTGGACTATAATTTCTGCAGCGCGTCAATCAGTCAGATGCACATTCCACAGGAAACCCAACAAACTGAAAACACGCCAGTTAGCATACTCCTGGAGAAAAAGGATCTGCTAAAATCCTGGAAGAAAGCAAGTTTTGGGGATTGACCTCGGCAAGCTCTGTCCCAGTGATGGCAAGGAAGCAGCATACCCTAAATCCCCTGTGCAATACAGCCCAGGCGAGAAAATTGGCACTGTTCATCTCTGTTGAAGGCTGCCTGGGAAGACCATTTAGGATTCCACTCCCTCTAAAGCATTAATTATCTAAATAAATACAAGCTACAGGAAAAATAACTCTTAAATCTTGACATTAATGACATTAGTAATGGACTGTTCCATGAAATACAGAAGAAGCTCTCAAGAGAAAAAGGCACCTCTGTGAATTTATAGTTGAAGGAAAAGGTTAGCAAATGCAGAAATGTGGTAAAGAGCCCATAAAGCAGCACTGCCCAGTGTGTCAGGCAATAGACTTACAAGTAACAGCTGTTGAACAATTCAGGGATAAAGAGTTTTAAGGAGAAAAAATAAGTTGCTTCCTGGGTGCTGTTGAATAACTGCATTCTTCCTGCATAAGCTCATAAAGAAACTGTGCTGCGAAGAAAGGAGAACCAGAATTAACTTGGGTACTCTTGGCTAATAATAGTGTGTATCTCGGGTGCTCTAATAATAGTACTTATCTTCCCCCCACCACTACTCCTTTGGATGTTTTGGCTGCATTCTTCCTTTTTTTTTTTAGTTTGCTTCCTGTAACTTATTTCTAGTATGGACACTGTGCTACTTTCCCTAATCTTTGCTGATTGTTGTTTCAAGTTTATAGGCTCTAAGTAAACACATCTCTAAAGAAACTTTGCTAGCTCCCCTTATCCTGTCTATAGCCTTTGCAGATTTTATGGACAAACGAGGTGGACAAAACAAAACTCAAAGAAAAAGGGAGGTTGCAGAGCCTTCTCACGTATCATAAACCCAACAGAAAAACAAAACTTTGAAAAATTTGTTTTGTTTGCAAAATAGGCCTTTTTTCATCTTTGTGCAAAGTTTTCCAGAGGGAGGTTCTGGCACAGAGTGCCCTATCATCAGTACCACCAGGAGTATTCCTGCCAGAAAACAAATACTTAGTTTCTGTCTCTCCCCTCTGTTTCCATGGCTTTTTCTTGGCCATACTGACTACTTATGCCATAAGATCTATGCCATTCTGTGATTTTGGTTAGAACGGCTGGAAATTACAGTGTTTTCTTTCTTCTGAAACATAAGTGTGTTTTTGACCAAAATATCTCAAATTGAGATACAACAAAGTCTCCCTCATGCGGAGTTTTTGGAGTGTGCCTTCCCGTTGTTCCCCAAGAGGTGTCAGGAATATGCTCAGTTCTTTCTATGGACCAAGCAGTGAGGGAGGCTGTCATTTACAGGGGGGATGAAGGCAAGGTGGAGAGCAGACTCCACGCTAGTAAATCTGTTAGGCTCAGCATCTTGGCTGCAAGCCAGTGCTGTTGTAGTCATGATCAGAAAGGTAGGGAGAGAAGTGGGGAGATGGGGGAAGAGGCAGTGTTACATGTCACTTGCAGGGAGAAGGGTAAGAAAAAAGTGTTATTGTCAGAAATGGAAGAAGAACACGCTGCTGGAAAAAGTTGAAAGACACTTTATCCATGGACTTAATATCAGAAAAATTACTATGTGGACAATGTGGGTTTGCCACAAGAGTTATTCAGGACTCAGCATCCAAAGGATGAATGTGAGAGGATAGGCCTAGAGGGCATAGGTCGTGAGGTGCTCTGAGAGTGAAAACAAATTATGTATAGTTGACTCAGTGAAGAACAGGTGGAAGATACAGGATGACTTGATGAAAGAGAATTCCACAATGAATGCCTTTGCAGGAGCTTGTCTGCTTGCAGACAAGAGAAGCCTAATTGCAATTTTCAAGGCTTCTGTCAGGCAGAAAAGTTGCATTGCTTTCAATGACAGCCAGAGAAAAAAGTGGAGGATGGTTGTTTTGGACTCAAAAGGACTAGGAAAGATGGAGCTCTGTTATAACCAAGTTAGATCTTATGACAGGTCTTACAGAAAGGTGATACCACAGAGATGTTTGAATTTACTCTTTGACAGAGTTTACAGAAAGTTTACAGTAGAGATGTAACATCACCCACATAGAGATGGCAAATTAGTGTTTCCAAGTGAAAAAAAGGAAACCAGAAGAGAGCCATTTCAAAGTAAAAAATGTTGTGTTCGAGTATGAAGAGATTCAGTGAAGACGAGAATTGTGGAATGTGGCCAGTGATGCATAAAGGAAACTTCCTAAACCCAGGAAAACAAAACCAGAACTCTGCCTCTGAGCAGTTCTGGTGAGAATAGCTTGCACTCCATGCAAAGGATAGATGAAGATTGAAGGAAGCCTAAACTGGAGTTAGAGGAGAAACTCCACTGTTAAGTTTGTTTTTGGTGGGCTCTAAAGAGATCACTATGTGAAGGAGTTGCAAGTACAGCTGCAACTGGGATATTGTTAAGGTAAGACTTAGTATAGGAAAGATCTGGACTTTCCCTCATGGCACCTGGCGATGAACATTCATGTTGCCATCCAATAGGAAAGCTTTTGTAGCCATGTGAATTCCCCTGAGATAAATGGAAATTTCTAACGTAGTCTGTGTAATACAATTCATTATATGGAACTACTTCTATGAATAAGCATTACTCAGTGGGAGTAAGGAACATCAGGACAAATCCTAGGCTACTGTATTATGCTGTACTGAATATCACTTAAAATCACCTTGCACTGCACTGACTATTTTTTTCAATAAAAATAGCTTAGGGAGATGCTCGTTTTCTGTTCATTTCAATGGAATAGGTCCAAAATACCTACTAAACCAGAGACCTGGGCTCTCTTATGAAACACATGTCTATAAGCTCAATTGCTCCATAACATCTTTATACTACTCTAACGGGGCTCAGCATTTGACCTGTAATAACTCATCACTGTTTTCTTGTATCCACCAAACTATAGAAAAAGTCCACTGTAGAACGTATGTTCCAGTGGAACAGCTTTTCCTGAAAACCACCTGGTTATTCATTGTCTCTTGGGCCTCAGATCTGTTTCTCTCTCTTCAGGGTCTTATCAGAAAAAGGTGGAGATTGACTCCTGCCCTAGACCACCCTTTTCACAAAAGCTGGAAATTCTTGCCTTAGACTGACAGCCTGGAATCCAAATCTTTCCTTTCAGGGTAATTGCAAAAAGTGGGTGCTGCTGCTGCTGGCTCTTTTGTCAAGCTCCTGCTCTTAGAAGATAACTTCATATGCCTCAAGAGGAAGAAGGGTGTTTCTAGTGCAGGCACTGAATGGAATGATTCTACAAATACACTGAAGGACCTGTTTAATGTTTTTAGGGGGTGCTCTCATGGGACATACGGACATCAAATACCTACTTTAGGCATTCTGAACCAGGTCAAGCAACGTTTTTTTAGTGTTTCCATGTCTGAGTTTGATACACGTAGAAGTTAAGCTTGTAAGAGTGATGATTTTCAAGCTAAATTCCAATGAAGGCAATGTAGGCTACTAGGTGACTTGCTTCAGATAGTTTTAGGTGATTAATTGCTATTCCTCTGCCTTTCATTCTTCCCCCGGTGTGATTCATAATGAAAAAGGGATTTATCTTGTCTTTCACAGTACGGTGATACATTAGTAGGTGATTCCACAGTAGTATTCAGTGCCAGCAGAGGTGTTTCCTTTGATCCCCAAAGCATGTCACCACATTAACATGAAATAATTCCTCAAAGTGAGGTTCATTAAACTCACACTGCTGCCCAGTTATGGTTATGCCGCAGCTCTCAGTTCTGGAGCAAGATCATTTGGCACACTTGGACCTCTGTGTTTCTGTGCATTGACTTCTATAGGCATATTTGACATTTTCTCTCTAGCTGTGGAGACTGATTCCTAAAAAAAAAAAGGAAAAAAGAAAAGAAAAAGAGGAAAGACACAATCATTTAAGGAACATAAGAAAACCACAGTCTGAGCATGTGACATTCAAGTCTGTGCAAGCGTATATCCAGTATGCTTCAAACTGTGTCAAAATTGAAACAGTTTGTGTAAGTAACTTCAGACTAGACAATGGCAAACTTTACCTTTAGCATCTTAAAAAAACCCTATTAAACTGTAAGTTTAAGCTCTAATACATGTGTATGTAGTATAGACAATTCAAAATGCAAGAGAAATAGTATAAGCTATGTTTTGGTTGTTAGCAGATTATATGGACTTTTACAGCAATTTCATAAAAGTGAAAATAAGAGTAGATACCTAAACATCTGGTGCGACTCATTTACGAGACGATTTCTTCAGATGTTAACTGGACCAATGCTATTAAAGCCAGCAGAGTCCAGGAGCTGTGACTCATCAGGAGCGCTGAGAAACCTTGATTTGACAGGTAGTTGTCTGAATCCTGGCATGAAAATTGCCTTCTGAAACAATGGTAACACTTCTTTTAAAGAAGTCTTTCTAGGAAAAGAATGAGGCAAAAAGCTTAGCAGCTGGAAGTCAACATCATATTTTCTTTTTAGCTCTTGATAAAATAAATATTTATAAGCACTGCTTTTAAACAGGTGATTAACAATAGGAGTGTGTCCTTATCTGTTACTCTATTTCAAAGCCTTAGAATGGTAGATCTTATGAATGACTGAAGGAAACAGTGAACTCCTGAGTTCTTGTAAAGTATGATTGTGTTGAAAGTATTTCACAGCAGGGCAATTATTTGCAGCACCGTTTTATGTTGTGGCTATGGGAAATTCCACAGTAAATACTTAGAAGCTGCAGTTTTGGATGTATAGGAATATTGGGAATGCTATGATCTCTTTGGGCTGCCTGTATAAGCTCAAATTGTTTTAAATGCGAAAGATTTGGTTCAACTCTTAGTGCCTGGCACATGTGCAGCCCACCTTAGGTCATCCGAGAATTTCTGATTTGAGTTTTCAAGTTTGCCAGTGGTTCTTACTTTCGTTATTCAGCTATGGAATAAGGTGTCAGTGCTGTTACTCTGCTGGCAAAAATAATGTCTTAATTCCTTGTGCACTAAACTTCAGAAAGAAATTTGAATGTGTTAGCAATTCATGGCTAGGCTTATACAGTTGCCTTCTCATTCCACTACTCTCCTTTTGGACAAGTTTCTTCAGAAATCTGGTAGCTAATTGAGGCTCAAGACTAGTTAAGTCTTTGGTCCCTTTTAGAAGGAAAAGTGACTTACTGCCAGTTAAAGAAGATGTGAAATACTGCCTACTTTGGCAGACATACAGGTAGTCAGATATATTTTAAATAAGCTCTCAAAGGAGAACTTAGAACTGGGCTAACAATGAGAAATCTAAGCAGAAGTATCCATTACTTACTTAATCAGCCTTATTTCATGCATATTCCTAGGATTTGACAAACATCTAAGCACAACTTGCCAAAACCTTTGCTAATGGAAATCATAGCAGGAGAGTCACGAAACTGTAGGAGAGTGCCGAGGCTTTGCAGGGTTGCAGAAACAGCTCTGCTGTCCCATGTACAGCTGAAGTGGTTTGGACTGGCATTCAGGCATGACCTCATGATAAACCCACTGATCCTCACTAGGAATTAATCATTTGGCTACTTGCAGCCAACAGTCTACCATCAAGAGGAAGAGACTGCCGTCTTCCTTTTGCATATCATAAGGGCAAGTACATTTATCAGCATTGATGACCAGAGACTTCGCAATGACTTTATGAGCTGACTTCTGTAATTTCTGATAATAGTACCATGTAAAATTTCCCCACTAGTAATTTATTTGTTTTCAAGATGTGTAGTATTGCAGTGACCTAAGAGTTGCTTGTTTTGGTTTTGTCTCTTTCTAGAAGTGTTATTCAGCCAAAGATATGGAACTCTGACTCTCAGAAAGTTTGAGCTATCATGACTTCCTGAAAAGGAAAAATTATCCTATTCAATAAGAGGTCCATTCTGTTATAATGAAATACTTTGCCATGCCAGTGAAGAAGATAGACATGTTTTCTCAGTTTTCTTTTGAAATAAACCCCTTATTTTATCTTCCTAAGAAAAAATATCGTATAACACTTACTAAATGTTACTACATTTGGATAACCTCATTCAAAGACTATGGGATGGAATAGTGTATTTTGAACAAATGCTACACAAACTGTGTGTGTTCTGCAACGTTATTGTCTTCAGTTGTGAGGCTGATTTTCAGCTAACCAGCCAAGCAGTCCTTGGAAATACTACAGGCAGCGAGTCCCGCAGGAAGTGGTATTTGTGATTCAGTCAGCGGCACCTTGCCCTCTGAGTCAGTGTTGAGCCAGGGTCCAAATGCGTTTCTGGAGTGTGGAATATAAAACTGAAGTCATGATTGCTGCAGCCACTGGGAAATTCACTGAACTATTGACGAGAACAGGGATATTAACCGCAACATCCCAGATTCCAGACAGGGATAATTACAACTTTCCCTCACTTACTTCACTGGGAGAATAACTCTTCTAAAATTTTCTCTAAGCCTTTTACTTTTTTCCTGCACTTAACAGATCACCATCCTCTAGGCATGTTGGAAGTATGAGTGCCGCAACTCAGATGTGCCTTTCTGTGGGCACTGCTGGAAATCCAGGTGTGGCACCTACTGTTTTGCAATTCGATGACTTATCCCACTTGGACAGGTCAATGGACACCATCACTGTAACCTACCTGAGCTTTTCCAGCTAGTTCAGTTTTGCAGCTGAAGGGATGTGCTGAGGCATTTGCAGTACGTTTCCTCTGGAGGCTCATGACCCAGTAGATGTGCACAGTGACTCAGAACAGCCTTTTCTGAACAAAGTCTTAATTCATGGGTAGGAATTGAACAATCCTCAGCTAAGTTTAAACTGAAGATGCTCTGCATATGTGATCTTTCCAATTGGCTTTCACATGTCCAGTACAGAATTGTTCTCTATTCATTAGGTTTTCTGCTGCCTTTTTTTTTTTAATCCAGTTGTTATATATACTTTAAAATTTAAAAAAAAAAAGTCTTCAAAACAGATGCTTAATGTCATTCATCCACACACTAATTTATGTAAAGGTTTGTGGCAGTAAATTTTGGCATCCAGATTTCCAAAATAAATCCAGAAGTTGCTGTGAAAAATCACAACTATAAATCTGAAGTTGTCCAACAGGCTGTCTAAGTGCTGTGACCCTGCATGTAGTTGATGACATAGTGCTTAGAATTGTAAATATTTTTAATGTCAGTTGTTCACAGAAATATTTTTATCCTTTTCCCAATTTTCATTTTGTGTAATTATGAAATAATATCTACCTGCATTTGACTTAAATTTAGAGAAAAATTGGTAGGACTTTTGGTAATGCTCGTTTTGGACCTGCTAACAGTTTGGTTAGAGTCATTACTAGCTACATATAAATGGTAAATGTGGTTTGGACCATTTAGTTAGACTCTGTAATCTGTCTGTAATGGCTAACTGATTTCTAGGGTTATGGAACATATTAAATGTTAGGTAGCTCGTTTAGCAGGGGGATAAGTTTGTTGACATGCGAGTTTCTCCGTTAATGTTGGGAATGTTTAAATGTTACAGGTATCATCTTGGCTAGAAAGGGTTCATCAGCGGGTGATGCAGTAGCTTGCACTGCAGAGTAAGGGACCTAAGCATGCAAAATTCACTTCCCTGGACACAACAGCTCTAACTCTGGACACCTGCTGGATTTGGACTTGCATGTCCAAGCCTCTTTGTTCTTCATTCCATTGGAGTGAGGAATAGAGGATTATTCAACGTGAGAAACAGTGACAAGATTTCACTCTGAAACATGATCAAGAAGTTCTCTTGGTCTCATATGAAGAACACAGGATCATGCACAGCACACCAGTCAATCCTGATCTCTTCCCTTCTCCTTCCTTTATCTTTCCTCCACCCTCCAATACAAAATTTTCTGCTTGGTCATGAAGGAAGTGAAGGAACCTGGATGCCACCCCAGGAGAGAAAGCTAGAGGAAGGGCTGGGTGAGTTAGTCAAGCAAAGGGGAGGAGAAGGAAATGGTCATTGAAAAATAAGGTTCTAAATAGAGGGCTTTGGATGAGAAATATGTGGAAACCCTTCTTTAGAAGCGAGGAATGGGAATGATGTATGCAAACCAGTTTAATCATATGCAATGAGTAAATGGAGATTTCAAGGCTTGGGGCCTTGTGTAAGACCAACTGCCAGCAACATGAACTTAGAGTGTCCATTCTCACTATGTATTGTACCAGAAATGCCTATTTTTATGGAACTCCTGGTACCACTTTGCCCTATAGTCCACCCACATAACGATCTGGTTGACCATAACTCCATTTTGATTGGAATCATTGCTGATGCCTTCATCTGTCATATCCTAACTGTTGCAGCAACTTTCTTTGTGGCTTCTCTCTCTCTCAGATATGATGGTTTAGGTTGTCTGCATTCTGATACTTACAAAAACCACAGCAACACAAGAAACTGATTGTGTCATATCCAGTTCCCATATTGGTGTACTTTGCATGTGCTTATTAGTATCTGTTTAGTTAGGAAACCAAGTAGTTGTTGGTGTTTGTACTGTGCTAACATACACTAATGTGTTTTGTGTTAGCCCTTCCTAAGGTTTTTTCCCCTCTTTTTCAGATCTTGCTTGGCTTAAGTGTTGTTTGTAAGGTATTTCTTCAACTAGCACATCTCCTGTAGTTCTGTGAGCATCTATTGGAGCCAGGCAAGCTGCTTGTGAGCATGCTGGGGTTTTTTAAGGGTATTGCTCTCATTTTATAATGATGAAAAGACTTGCATAGTGCAGAAAATGAAAAACTTTTAAAAGTTCTTCAGTCAGGAATGCTGATATCCTACACCTGTATTGCCATAGTGTGGAAGCTCACAGAGTGCAGGTGATGAGTTGGGTTAGTTGGCAAGAGCTGTGGGATGACAGACAGCGGAGCCCCTTTGCAAGCACACAGGCTTCCTGAGAAATTCTGCTCTTAAGGGCTGGCAGAAAAGAACTGAAAAAATAGAAACATTGCTAGTTTTAGATTTCGTGACTTGACAACCTCTTTCCTATCCTGAGCTTCCTTTCTGATATCCTTTCACATCCTGGGCTGCATCAAAAGCAGTACGGGCAAAAAGTCGAGGGAGGTGATTGCCCCCCTCTGGTGAGAGGTGAGACCCCACCTGGAGTACTGTGTTCAGCTCTGGGGTCCCCAGCAAAGGAAGGACATGGCCCTGTTGGAGCAAGACCAGAGAATGGACACCAAGGTCATTAGAGGGATGAAGTGTCTACGAGGCAAGGCAGAGAGATTTGGGATTGTTTAGCCTCAAAAAGAGAAGGCTTCGGGATGACCTAATTGTGGTCTTCCAGTACCTGAAGGGGGTCCATAAGAAATACGGAGAGAGACTTTTTCAAGAGTGTGTGTGACAGAACAAGGGGGAATGGCTTCAAGCTGAAAGAGTAAGTTTAGATTAGATAGTAGGAAGAAGTTCTTTGCTGTGAGAGTGGTGAGGCACTGGAACAGGTTACCCAGAGAAGTTGTGGAGGCCCCATCTCTGATAATGTTCAAGGCCGGGTTGGATGGGACTCTGAGCAGCCTGATCTAGTGATGTGTGTTGCGGCCCATGGCAGAGGGGGTTGGAGCAAAATGATCTTTAAGATCCTTTCCAACCCAAACCGTTCTATGATTCCTAGCGTTTGGGGAACTGTGAGGATGCCAGTACATGCTGAAGTAGTTAGTTCAAGTTGCAAGGAAGAGTTAGTAGTTGAAGACTTAGTGGAAAGGTCTTGCATTGCCAAGTAGCTAAGGCAGCTCAATCGCTTTAGGGAGATTTTTTACTCTGTATCAGTGACAAGTCATTGAGTGAACAAAATCCATCGTCCTTTCCTGTACTAGGCCAGGTTCATGAATAGGAGTTTTTGCTCCTTCCTGCACTCTGCTGTTTCTGAGCCTCATGGTATTGTGAACAGGCAAATGTTGTTATCTGCTTAAGAAATGAAAGAGCAGAATTATTTCACCCTCTCCTTGGAAATGCAGGTTGAAGATAAAATGGTTAAGAGCATGTAAGATGAACAGCTGGCACCAATCCTTGATGGCTGTTTACACTGTGCTGATATAACTCATCTGCTTACAGTGGACCTCTTTGCTTTATCCAGCCTGATCAACAAGCAAAAATTAGGTGCTGTCTCCCCTAACTGTAACTTATTAGCCAGCGTATGCACAGCTCTCTGCAATGAAGATTAACAGACTGAAAGTCAGATATTGAAGAGAAACATGTCTCTTAGCCACAGATTTTTTTAGGTGTATCAGGGCAACTTCCCTATTTCCTTCAGACACATAAACAAGAACACCATGTTTAGTGGCAGCAGGAAATTTCTGTTTCTTTCACTTCCTGGGAAAGTACATTTCTTAATTCTTTTTTTCCTGTAGTAAAAAAAGCTCTGCTAGCAGATTCCTCCCCTGTCGCTGTTGTACCGGGGATGGAGAGAAACGACACAGATTCGGTCCAGGAAGAGGTGGAATTATTTATTAATTTACAGACTTGTTTATATATCTTAGTTCGCTTGAATGGCATAAGGTTATTGGTCCTTTGACCATCCACCTCTCAGAACAACTGGCTAAATTCTACAACACCCATTTCAAAATATTTCTTCAGTTAGTAGCAACAATACTGCATAAACATCTTGCACCTGCAAGATAAAGGGATTGGTTTACAAAAACCTCTAACTGTTTTTCGGCCAGCATCCGTGAGAAAGCAAGGACTTTCACACGGACGCTGGCAGAAAGCTCGAAAATCTCCCTGCGACCAAGCTTTCAGCATCCACACTCCCCAGCGGCTCAGCCTGCTGACAAATGATTGTCAGTTCATTCCCTGAAAGCAGCTAATGGAGTTGTTTCCAGGTGCAGGAAGATATTACATTTTCACAGGTCCCTTTCTAGCTATGAGATTTCTTTCTCAAATGTGTGGCAGTAGGCATAGCCACCAGATGAAGACCTCTGTCAGATGCAGGCCTCAGTACACCTGCGTATTACTTGTCAGCTGAAGATGCTCATACAGGAGCATCTTGCCTGTCTCTGCCTCACATATTCATTTGCCTTAACTTCTTACCAATAAATGCAAGGGGAAAGTAAAGTAAATTTTTCAAGGTCGTAAGCATTCAGACTGAAGAGTAGGACAGAGACCTGCCCGTTATTCCAGTGCTTGAATTTTAGTCTGAGGTTTCCTGAACTGCTGCCTGAAGAGGGCTGGGTTATTATTTAGTGTGAGTCCTTGTTCTGCTATTTCCAGTGATCTAAAAAAAATAAACCAACCTACAACTTTTTGACACCTAGCAGTGTGAAAACATACAGAGCAGTCAAAGAAAAAGATAAGCTCAACCATCTCCCCTCCAGCCTTCCAGGGAGAAGTAAAGTAATTTTCAGGGTCAATGTAGCCAGCAGCAATTTTCAGGAGTACCACAGACAGCAAAGACTGGTGCTGGAAACAGTTGCTGGAAACAACCATATCTTTAGCATTACAGCCATTTATTCATATCAGTGACTGCACTTCCCTACTACTTTTTTGAGCTTCCATGGCTTGCTATAGAGGTCATGAATGTAAATGAGAGATGGGCATATGTTTGCAGCTATGAAAGAAGGTAATGTAGGGCAAGCTCCCTGCTGAGGTGTGGTTCACTTGATCAGGATATTTCTGAAGAGTTTTTGTCTGTGTTTCGTGGACAAAAAGCAAATACTTTAGAATGGATGATATTAAAACTTAAGACAAGTTCATTGTCTCTGATGGAACTTCATTTAAATTCAGTTCCTTCTCATTGTTCTTGTTTCAAAATAAAATGTTTAGAAATGAAAGTCCAGGTTTAACTCTTTTTCTCTGAATCGACAGAATTGAGTTCTGTTTTCAAGTTGTGTTTTTAAATGCTTACGAACAATCAGCTTCAAAACATGAGAACAAAAAGTTGATATTTTGACTTTACCAGAACTAGGATGTGCCAGACATCCTGAAGCCCGTTGCATTTTTGTGGTAGTAAGACAGGAATGAGTTTCACATTGTGAAATTATAGTCTGCTTCAATTGTCTCTACTAGTAAAATTAATTATTTTGCCTGCAAATTTAATAAATTTGATTTCTTTAATTAAAACATCATTAATCCTTTCATGGAAATAATTTCATGAAGGCCTTCTAAGAAATACAAATATTTTTAATGCAGCTGCTTGCCTCAAAAAGTAGCAGAATGTTCCACAAAGTATTATTCCATGAAGATCAAAAGTATCTGCCACACCTGGAAAAGATGTAAAGAGAAACAGTTTCATGGAGGAAGGCTAGAGATCATCTTTCCACTGCACTGGTCTGGTAGGATAGGAACTAAACCTAGGATCTTTTTGGGAGGAAGTATCTTTTCTTGGAGTTCCAGATAGATCAATAAACCAGTTCTCACCTGAAAGTAAGGGTACCTGGGTATTGCCACTCAAGCAGCAATAAATGAAAGAAATTTATCCCATATTAATACTAGAATTATCTGACATGTTAGAATGGTGGGTTGAAATGACATCATGTCCTCACAGGGAATAAATTCTGTGTTAGTCCAAAGATATGCAGAAAGCAGGGTTTCTGTAATATGTTTAAAAGTAGTTTGTGATAACAGAATAAAAGAAATTGTCAAACTCTAGAGCAAGGGCCTTAATTACCTGATGTTGTGTTAAAAAGCAAGGTGTACTGCATATTATTTTCTGTCCTGTTAGGGAAACTGTTTACTTTCACCCTTCCAAATGAGCCAAAATTTGCAAATACATACATTTCAGGGAATGCTAGCAGTATGAGTTTCTCAATAAAATGCCTCGTGTGTTCTCACTGCTAATCTGCAACACTGCAGAATTCACCAGTGCATCCTGCTGCGTGACATTGCACGGGCATTTGGTCACGTTGTATTTGAACTAATTTGGGATAAACAAGAGGGGACTGTACAGTTTTGTTTAGGTTTTAAAGATTTTTAAAGTATGATTAGAGTAGTCCAGTGTGTTGAAATAAATTCCTTGTGGAGTTCAAATTCATTGTTGTCTTATCTTGTAATCTAGAATTAATCCCTACAAGAAGTATGTAAACACAGCTGAAATTGATTAAGATATCTTCTTGGGTAAAAAAAAAAAAGAAAGATTAAGGTTTGGGTTGGCTTTTTAAAATATTTTTGAAATAAAATAGTACCAAACAGAAGAGTTCCTAAAATTATTTAATCGGTAGCTGAATAACCAAAGTGACCATTTAAATATAGGAAGATTGAGGAAGGTAAATTCTTTATTATTGTGAAAAGTAATAAAACAAGCAGGCTTTGGAAGAAAGATTTGTAGCTGTCACACACCATGTCCAGTTCTTGCTAGATTTGACACACATTAAGGAACATAGCTGTGTTAGGATAGAACCTAAAAAGAACTAGCTAACTCCCTGCAAACTGTATCTGAAATGCCCTGCAGTCCAGATGGGAAGCACAGTTGGTATCGGTACTCCTGAGGCAGCTTTACACTTGCTAACTTAGCTCCATCTAGTAGAGCTGCAGGGGCATGGAGGTTTCAGTGTTAGGCCTGGAGTCCCTTCTGGCCATGCAGAGCTCAAGCTGCGCCAGCTATGCTGGCAGCAGTGAAGAACTTGTGCTTAAAGCTTTTGAGATATGTTTACACGAGCTGTATCGCCACTGGATTGCCCTGTAGACAGATCAAAAGTGTGAACCCCACTCAAATCTCTGTAGCACAGCCAGCCAAGTTACAACCATTTCCAAGCTGCTTTTCTGTGGACTGCACCACTGTCTCAAATCCATAGAACAGATCTCACTGACCTCCAGTTCTCTTGCAACTTTCTTATGCCAAGGCTCGCCAGCAGATCCTCTGAGCAGCACTATCCTGCTGTCTGCTCAAGTGCCAACTCAGTGATGATCCAGCCTCCAGGCATAAAGGTGGTGGGATAAATTGCGTTCTCACCTAAAGTATGTGTTTCCTTGTCCTACGTAATTTTTGTATCTCAGTTCTGAAATTAGTGAAGCTGTATGTGCTTGTGCCATTCTGTTTGCTGAGGTGCGTGTAACATACTGTACTGAGGAGGTTTGTCATAAAACTGCTTGTTGACTTTAAAGTGCAGGAAGCTCTTCATTGAATCACCTAGAAAAGGAAAAGCAAGGTAGTGTGAGCAAAGTAGCTGACTGATGGAGGACTATGAATTAGTCATATTTACTGTAGAATGTCATATTTACAGTAGGATGTGTTCCTAAGATAGATGAGGGCACTCTGAGAAATTTGTGTGAAAGGTATCAATGACTTGTCCTTTTTCCTTCTACCTCCATCCCGTGCACTATCTTACCATATTCAGCTATTTTCCTCAACTGTCTCATGGTGGGCAGTCTTTCCCTGAGCAGGCCAGAATACCCTCCCACAAAGCTACCCTTGTACCATCAGAGGCATGTCCAGCGGAAACCATTAACCCAGCTCCCCTTCCATCAGCTCCCCCCCCACCTCTTACAGTTTTTGCTTGCCTCCTCTCATCAGGTGGGTTTCTATTTGAGGCAATCATGTGGTTATTGAAATTGATTGTTTTTCTGGTCTGACTGCTGTGTGGAGTTGTGACTGGAAAGTTGTGTCAGTCCACAAGGAGGGGGCAAAATAGAAGGGTATTCGTTACTTATTTTCTAGCTGTATGTTAAATGCTGCTGATTTGACTATGTGACGCACCAATTTATTCACAGTAGAGAGAGACTACAAGAGTGAGGGGATCACACATTGCAAGACTAGTAAACACCTTTCAGCCTGGTTTCTTAAGTGAGGTTACTATTTTCTCTCAAATTACAAAAGAATTTGGAAGGTAAGGCTTCCTATTTTTCTTGGTTTCCATCTGTGTCTGAACATTTCTATCTGATGATAACTCCGCAGTCAATAACCAGTGTAGTTCTCTCAGATATGCATAGTAATATGATATATTACTTATATGATATATATAAGTAATATCTTGCTGCTGTTTTTTAACTGCTGAAATAGAGGTGGAACTCAGAAATGGCTCACATTACCAGCTGGGCTGAAAACTCAGGAACACCAAAGTACCAAGTCCTCAGATAGGATTTCAGTGAAAAATCAGTATTTACAGATGGACTGAAGAAACTGTCGCATTATCCTCACTCTCAAATTATTTCATAGACTCAACAAAATTTGTGATTAGAAGTACATTAAGAGCTTACCATTTTAACTTTCAGGTGTTTCAAAAATAAATCAGTCTGTTATATCTGCAAGTTCCTGCTTATTGTTTCCCATGGGCAAAGATACAGCCTAGGGCTGTGCAGTCTTGACCACTGACAGCAGTTTTGGAAAGATACTGTGGCACTACTAGATATTGTGCTTGTCACACTATGTTTTAAAAGTAAACTATTCAGTGCATATAGGAAGAAAGCAGCCTTGCATTTTTGTTACTAATGTATGAATACTAAAATAATTAGAAAAATTTCTGGAAAATGGTAAACATCTTACACCCTGATGAAGTAGCTCAGTTTCGGACTGGTCATTAGACTGATCGTTTACAAATAGTGAGTCAAAATATGTCCCAAGCCACACCCTTACAATGCCGCTGACATCACAGTTTGTGACCTTCGAACAGTTGTGTTCACTGTTCTCAGTGATGCAATTAGGAAATGTAATGATGGTGGTATTGTATGCTGCTTTTACAGAATCGTTAGTTGTAATAGTGAGAGCTCTGACTTTAAGAGTACAATCAGTAGGAGGAAGTAGCACTAATAATACTTTTCTGTGTTGCTTTTGGTCAATAGGGGCTCCTTTTTTTTTTTTTTTTTGGTAAGAAAGAGGGCCAACTATCGTTAGTCACTTGAAGTAAACTGGGAAGAGGGTCATCGAATTTTCAAGTCAGCTTTCCATCAGTCCGCTAAAAAATTCTTACTAAAAATAGAAGTAAAAGTAGAATTTTATTTGCCTTTCTCATTAAACGAAATTTAAAGTATTTAAATGCTTCCTAGCTAGCAGGTCAGCTAGGAACAAAAGAACAAATTAAAATTCTTTAATTTGAAGAACAAAAGACAAAATTAAACCCATGTCCATAAAACTGGCATACACAGTTTAAAAGTGGAAGAGAGACCAACTTGCTGGTTTTGCTGCTCTCAAGTGTAGGTGAGAGGTGGAAGGAAAGCTGTGGCAGATGGCTATAGCTAAGGGTATATATTCCACTGATTGCCAGCTGGAGCTGTCATCTCCCACACCCTGATCCTTCCTGTAGAGACAATCAGAGGAGCACATTTGATTTCTGGCAGCTCTGGTCATTACTCATTTCCAGTTGTGTGCTGGGAATCACCTGCTCTAGGCAACTGCTGGCATTTTACCTGCACCAAAACCAATCCCACTCAGAAATGTAAGACAAAGTCTCCTTGCAAAGTTGTGGAGTTCTCCTAAATAGTCTCAGAGTTAAATTTCCATAACACATGATCTAGACTAAAAACCCTAATAAACATACTGCCTTTCTGGGGAAGACCAGCTGCAAACTGCATCTGATATTCTACATACATGAATGGTATAAATAAATAGTTTAGCTGCAGCAGGAAGCACCAAATTTTAAATTACATGGTTTAGAGGTCAGTGGAAAAACAGGGTGCAAATTTAAGTCTTGAGTTCCATTCCAGGGCTCTATTTAGATATCTTCAGTGAAATCATGTGAGCATTGAAGTGCCCTGAGGGCAGTGTGTGTGACTGTGCATGATGCTTTTGGTTTCATTATTTCCATTTTTAATGGCTCCAGATTGATAAATCCCCTTAACTCTTATTTCTGTCAGAAAATATTAAGAAAAGTAGCCTCCTGTTCTAGAAAATACAAAGTAGTTATGAAAAAAATCATTAATAACAAAAAACTCCTTTGAAATTAAGACCTTTTCTGATGCCCATATCTCTGACTCCTGTATCAAACTTTCCTGGAAAATTTCAACCTTATAATTTAAAATAAATGATAAATATTTGTATTTTTTATGTTGTTGCATACTCCACATTCTTTCTTAGCATTTAATGTGTTCCAGTTTGTAAATACAAGCTATTACAGGAATCCTTAGTATTTACTAATTGGAACAGATTTGTTTATTCATTGAGTTTGAAATAAAGTGGCCTGTCAGTCCAAAGTATACAGTTCTCCCGCAGCACTTGGGACATTGTGTTTGCTCGCATGCCTGCTGACTCTAATGGAGTCGAAGGAGCTCTGGGTCATTCATGGTGGATTAGTTTAGTTTGGGTGTGGAGTAATTTTTAAGATTACAGAAAGGACCTCGATATGTGTGTTCTATATTTAGAATAAAAAACCTAGTGAAACTCATGTGCCATGCTAACGGGTGATTCATGTCCATAAAGTGTATGGCATTACCTTGAGTACAGTGAAGTGCTGAGGATTTTTTTAAATGTGGTTCCTTCAGTTCACTCTTTTAAAGATTTGAGTTGGCACTGAAATTTGATGTTGACTTAAGTATCTTAAGCTGATCACCCCAAAACATTTTTTCAGGTATTTTTTGAAAGCTCTTGCAATCTATATACATTTTCTTTGTTAGTCCTTCCAAAGCTTACCATAGAATAGGATTTTGTGGTTTTAAGCATTTTATAGATGCATAGTCATGCTCTAAAAAAACTCACAACTCAACTAACGCACCATTATTTGGTAGGAAAGAAAATGAGAAACTAAGGTATGGGAAGTTCAGCTGGCAGAGCAAGGTAATAAAATTGAAATCTAGAAAAAGGAATCAATAACACTAAAATAAAGATTGCCCGAATCATTTCCATCACCTGCAAAGTTCCTGTGTATCTCTGTCCCCTTAACTCACAGACGTCTGCCCGCCTAATAGATATCACAAATACTGACAAACTGTGATCTCCAGTCTTAAAGATGACATGTCTATCACAAGCAGTCTTTGCTATGGTGTGATGTGGTGGTAATTTTTGTGGAGATTAGGGGTTTGTGTTTGATTGAGTTCCTCCATTTGAGGCATAGTAAATCAAGAGTTGTTTACTTTCCACTGATACATGGTGTTGGCATTCTAGCTGGAATGTTTACTGACTGCCAAAAATGTGTTTATATGCTAGTTCTTTACAGAACACAACACTTGAGAAGTGAAACTTCAGACTTTTAAAAACAGTATATGCATACTTAAGAGTAGCAGTCCCATCTGCTTCTTCCCAGCTTTAGCACTATTATCAGCCATTATCTGTCAATTCCTAGAATTAGTTTCTCCACCAGAAGAAAATCTGGACTATTGCTCTTTGAACTACTATCAGTCAGTACTGATATTGTTAGACTTCCTCTTGCCCTCAAAGTGTAAATGACTGAAGACTGCCCTTAAGGGCATAGCTAATTTGATACTAATAGGAAATGCTAAATGAACTTCAAATGTTTTCTTTGAGAAGAAAACACACTTCCCCAGGCCCTTAACAAGGGTAATACAAGGATAATTAGGAGATATAAAGTGAGCAGTTTTCCTCTGCTCTGCATGCACAAAGACTTCTCAAAGTCAGCGGGCATTAAGATTGGCATGTTGGAAAAGGCAAATATCGTCCTGCTGGGACAAGCGGAGGTACAATAGAAATGCTAGTGCCTGCTAGAAAGAGTAGAGAAGTGTGTTTGGGGCCTGTTGGGAGGAAGTAGTTTAATTTTAATAAAAACATTATGAAGTTATTAATAATAACATCATTCTGAAGTCTGGATGAACGTTCAGACCTTTTGGAGCATGGACGTTAAGTACTAACTTCCAGAATCTTTATGATTTTGGCAGAATTAAGTTAAACATAAATTCAAATTATGCTATCTGTTTTCCTCACTGGTTATAGCTGTACTTTCTCTTCTTCCACAGTTAACTTCTTGCTCTGGTACCACTCATTAAATCATAGAATCATAGGTTGGAAGGAACCTGAAAGATCATCTTGTTCCAACCCCCCTGCCATGGGCCGGGACACCTTTCGCTAGACCAGGTTGCTCAGAGCCCCATCCAACCTGGCCTTGAACACTTCCAGGGATGGGACACCCACAGTTTCTCTGGGCAACTTTTTCTAGTGCCTCACCATCCTCACAGTAAAGAATTTCTTTCTAATATCTAATCTAAATCTACTCTCTTTCAGTTTGAAGCCGTTCCTCCTTGTTCTGTCACTACATGCCCTTGTAAAATGTCTCTGTCCCACTTTCTTGTGGACTCCCTTCAGGCACTGGAAGGTCACAATTAGGTCACCCCAAGGTTTTCTCTTTTTCAGGCTGAACAATCCCCATTCTCTCAGCCTTACCTCATAGCAGAGCTGTTCCATTCCTCTGACCATCTTGGTGGCCTCCTCTGGACTTGCTCCAAGAGGTCCATGTCCTTCCTGTGCTGGGCACTCCAGAGCTGGACATAGCACTCCAGGTGGGGTCTCATCAGAGCAGAGCGGAGGAGGAAATCACTTCCCTCGACTTCCTGCCCGCATGGCTTTGGATGCAGCCAGGGTATGGTTGGTTTTCTGGGCCGCAAGTGCTCACTGCCGGATATCCTGCTGCCTCTCGTGTGAGGCCCCTTTCCTTTTTCTCTCAGTGTTCTGCTGTCTGTTACTCTATCCATGTATTTAATGCCACTTAGTGGAAGGGGACTGGCAACATGTACACAGTGCACCAGCACACATCACAGGCATTGTCCTGTCCTTGCACTAGGAGGATGAAAAGTAGATACTTTTTGTATCTTCATTCACATTTC
The DNA here is from genome assembly GCA_013397725.1 of Rhagologus leucostigma. Classification (NCBI taxonomy): domain Eukaryota; kingdom Metazoa; phylum Chordata; class Aves; order Passeriformes; genus Rhagologus; species Rhagologus leucostigma. The sequence goes on from VZTD01003771.1 coordinate 921,672, forward strand.
TTGACTTCTTTAGTAATTAAAAATCCATTTTGAATCAGACTTCCACTTCTCTGGAGATGTTAATTTTAATAAGAGAAAAGAATAGGATATTGTGTTTGCTGTTTGGCTGAGAAAGATACGCCTTCTTCCACTACTGACAAGGATTTTCTTCCTATGATTAATATCTCTACCAGATAGAAATCTGGACTAATGTTTTTTGAACCCGGGTTGGTCAATGCTGATAATTTTAGATTTCTTCCTGTCTGCTATTTCACAGATCACACACGTTCCATACAAAAGGCTGTTCAGCATGTATGCAAATGACACAGTTAAAGATGGAGGCTCAGAAGATAAAATTGTCGCTCTTTATGCTTATTTAAGGTGAGCTCCTGAACGAGATGGATTTCAATGAGACTTATCATATCATTTTCTCATGTTGTTTAGAAAATCCCTGCCTCTGGACTGATTTGTTACAGAAATTTTTATTCCAGGTTTTTATTTGGAATACTTCCATGATGACGTAGTAATTTTGTGAGCAAAATAAAGTATGTTAGTATCCTTAACCTTCTTCCATTCTAGCATAGTAATACCAGCACAAAGATTTATACTAGTATAGAAATATTATAAAAAATTTCTACTTGCTTGTCATTGGTAGAGTTTTCTAATGCAACCTGAAAATTTCTTCTAATCTGAAATTTTGCAAAGTTAAAATCTGTAAGTCTTACAGATGTATTCCTAGGTTGCATGTAATACTGATCCCCTTGCAACTCTCAGGAAGGAGTAATGATCAGGTGCTCTTAACTTGTGTATTTCACAGTTTTTCTTCACCAAGAACACAGGATTTATGTATGTTAAACCTTCTTGGTTTCTGAGAACAATTAACGCTAATTAAACTTAAAACCACTTATTTGATGCCCCAGAAAAGTTCTTTCTGACAGACTTGAGCATAATGAATTCCTGTATTGCTTGGAGCTCTGTGTTCTGCCTATGCAACAGACCTGTCTCTTCTCTTTAACAATATTGAAAGCCTGTGTGCTTTACTGTCCTTGTCAGGAGCTAATCTATAGGATTATTTTGTTGTTGCTGACATGCACAAATAGAATCTGACACTTGCAGCCACACAGATGTGTGAGGTTTACCCACCCAAAATCTTCCAAGGGATAGATTTTTGTTCTTAAATACATACATTAAAATCTACATTTGAGTTTATTATGTATAAAATATGCAGAATTGAGTTCTGAGATTCAGTCATATGAATTGTTAAAAGAAAAAAAGTATTTAGATGAACTTCTTGCATGAATTTCTTTTGATGTTTCGTAGATGTCTAAATGCATAGTGAGGGTCTGCTGTGCATCATCTTTTAGTACCAGTGTTTCTGTTGATGTCAAGAGACATGTAAATCAGATTTAAAGTGCCTATTTTAGCAATAGACTTCATGATATGCCTGATCTGGATAAGAAATTGGATATAATACCATGCAAGTACAGCTAGGTAAGCAATCTTCCCCATGTTTGTGGGCCAAGTGATGATAAAAATCAAGGTGTGTAGAGATGTACCTCTTTTGATAGTAGTGGTGCCAGAGCACTGACTGAGTTTTCCATCCAGTTATCAAAGAATTCAAAATCTAAGTCTTACATGAAAGAAATATTGATTTAATTGTACCAGAGTCTGAAAAATAAGGTTCCCCTTTGAAATACTTCTTGATATTTTAAATGTGTAGGAAACAGCACGGCTCTCCTGAAGCACGTTGGTGTATCTCCTTAGAAGACAAACCATATGGCTTCTTCTCAGGTGTCACCTTATCTGAACTTGAGTCCACACAGGAGTATAGGGCCGCATGCTTGCAACCCATATGACTCATTCCTCAGTTCTAACATAAAACTGAGCTTTCTTTGTGTGTTCAGTGTTTCTGATGGCAAAGAACAATTTTTAGATGTATTTGCCCCTTTGTGACTTTGCTGATCCCCACAGGAGTGAAAGGATTGCAATAGCGTGAGCAAGAGGACTGCCTAACATCAGTCAGGTTTTCAACATATTTTTCAGCTGCTTCCTTTATTTATGCTATTGTAAATAAGTTTATGCAATCAAGACTTGACGCTAAGTCTGTCCTGCTTTACATAACTGTGGGCTGCCTTTCCAAACAAAGTAGGATGTGACTTAAGTAGCCTTTTACACTGAATAGACTGTCAGCCTTGTAGGGTCATCTTTATTCATTTCCTCTGCACAGATAGTGCATTCTGTACACTGAGGCCTCTCTTAGTCTGTTAAATGCAGTTTGGTAGTGACTATTAACCACCCGACAAATTGCATTTTTTTTCCTTTGAATTTACATTTCAGGTCTTGACTGATCTATCCATGCTCCTTCATGAAATTGTGATTTTGTTTCAGGTTTTTTCCCTCTGGCCTGCCTTTTTTGGTGCCCCACTTCTGTAGCATTGAAGCCTGATTATCTGACACTTGTGCTGTTTCAAAGAGTCATTGCACTGGTATGATGGATACATTGATCCTGTATCCATGTGTGCTCCATTTCAGTTAACTTAAATTAATTTAAAAGGAACTGGAGCAAAATACAGACGTTTGAAAAAACATTTGCTCCGTTCAGTTCCAAACAATTGTTTTGGCTACATGGTGAGGTTTGAAAACCCACTAAAGCCACACAGAAGCCTTTGATGGATGAAATCAGTAAACTGAAATACAAATTTTGACAGGGATTAAGAGGCAAAATATTACAAATAATTCAGAAAAGGGTTAATGCTGTAAAATCAAACTAAAGAATCACATACCAGCTTAAGTTTATTGGGAAAGAGAAGCCAGTGACTGATTTGGTTAGCCTAGTGGATCACAAGATGTTAGGAAACATACGGAAATGCAGACAATTGCTGTGCTGCAAATGAACTTTCTGTATCTATCTTTTCTATTAATTTTGGACATGCACCTGTCTTAGACATGCTTTCTCCTTGTAATGTACATTAAAGAAAGAGATATCAAAAAGAGGGGTGCCTGATCAAACCAGTAGTTCAGAAAGAAGTAATGCTGTTAGGAGGTAAGCAGCATCTCAAACTTCTGAATGAACTTTAATATGAAGTACAGGAATGTTAAAAACCGCTGCTGCTCAATTAAAATTGCTGCTGCTGGGGATCAGAATCAGTAAGTAGTGCTCTTGAAAAATATTCCAAGGTTAACTCAGTACTGTATACCACAAAACCTTACCTTTATTCCCAACAATTTTTTGAAACTGTAGCTCAAATAGAGAGAATGTTGGAAGATGATGTTCTCAAAGTATGAAAGAAAACAGGTTTTGCAAAGTTAAATCTTGCTTTTCTTATTGGAACATGTCAGTAGAATGTGGAATGAATATGAACGAGGTGATATAGTTTTATGTTTTAGAATTTTGATTTTAATATGCTAAAGAAATTGACTAATCTTGTGGTAAGAACAAAAAAAATACTTGGAATGGAATAAAATAAGTAACTTTTTGGACCTTCTGTTGTCTTTCTCCCATATTGGCATGGCTACTGTGATGGCACTGATGTGGAACTAAACCATGATTATACTGGTTTGTTCTGTAATGGAAATAGTCTTTCAGATCTGGCTTCAGCTGTTGGTTTTTCTGCTAATGGCTTATGGAATTCATGGCAAAGTTGCATAATTCAGGGACATGTTCAGAGACTTAGCCCAACCTAGGAAATAAAATAATCCTCCCATAAATTATGAGTATATGGAGAAGGCTGTCACATTGTTTCCTTGACTAGTTTTAAAAGCTCAGTAATATTGATCAGACAGGACTTTCTCCTTTTTATGTTAAATACAGTGTGATAGTTTGAAGTACCTTGAGTGCAATTCTGGCACTATGCAATGTAAATGTATTATTATAACAATAGGCTAGAGAAAAAATGTGTTGAAGAGGACAGATGGAGTTTGGTGAATCAACATTGCAAATACTGTAACACATAGAAGCTCCACAGTTTGTGAGATTTCATTCAAATAATTTACAGGTACTTGTGAAAATGTTATGATATGTTCACATGACCCAGTGACTGGATATGAAGAAATCAGAAGTGAGTCATGAAATATTTGCAAACCAACAAAGCCTTCAGTGTGAATGTTAAAACCAAACCCATTTACAGTGCAGTCTCTCCTTTACTGGGCCATACCAGACTTCTTGCTGTATGCAAGAGCATGGGATTTTTGTGGTAGCCACTGTTACAGTTAATATGATAAACCACCCTGTAGCGTCCTTTGTTCTCAGATACCAGTGATATACTGGAAAAATAGATGTTTCAGGCCTTTTCCATTGAAAGGGGCATTTGGGAATACCCTGTCAAAAGTTAAGGTATGCTCTTAAAAGTCTGATACAAATCTGAATGTTACTAGTTGAACTTCTGTACAGGTGAAGCAACTTTTCCTCACCTTTGTCAAATAAACTTGGGTTTAGTGAATCTCAAAAAGCACAAATGGCCTGCTGGGATGAAGCTCACATGCTCATAAATTACCTGTCTTCATCTTAGTTCAACCACATTAACCAGTGGAGTTCTATATTTCCTAAGCTCCATTACTTGTTGTCTGAGATTGCCCAAGAATCATTTGAAGGGGTTTCATAAAAAAAGACGATAAAATCTCCAAGTCTGTCTTTTCTCCAGGATATAATGCAGATGTGCAGTAGTTTACTCAGGATTTTAAAGAGCTCTCCATGAGTCAGTGTCCCCAGTATTGTTCTTGGCACTTTTTTCAGAGCTGAGGTTTCTGGGTCCATCCTCTGTAACCTCTGGTTTTCTGTGTTTTATTACTTTGGAGGCCTTGTTTAGAAAACCATTCCTGTTTGGCAATTTGTCTGTTAATACCCTTGCCTTTAAGAACATAGCATATCTTTGAAATTTCTTGTATGTTAACAAATTCTGTCAGATCTGAAGAGGCAGATAGGAAAGTTCATTCGGAGTGGTTATTTCAGATGCAGATCAAAAGTCATCGTGTTACCACACCAGTATTTTGTGTCTTACAAGTGTCTTCATCAAATTGAATGAAGGATAACTGTCTTTTCAGACAGATTTTTACAGGCAGTAAAAGCTCTGTGCTGGTTGTCTCTCTTATCCAGCCAAGAACCCAAGATTTCCCTGGCTGCAGGATTATGTCCATGTTCCCTGTCAGAATCCAAGTTCTCCTACTGCTTATAGTGCTTGCACTGTGTAAATCTAGTTCCTTAGCAGATGGTGGGAATGTGTGTTTCCTTTTCTTCTGCAGCCTGCTCTTTACAGGATTGTAATCAGTAAATGAAGTTCAATCCCTTGATCCCAGTATCCTGAACCCTGAGTATGGATGGGATTTATATATACTTTATTTCTCTCTTCTTTTGAATCCTCAGTCAGCATAGAAATGCTGTCATAAGGATTTTCATTGTAGTAATACTTCTACCTGTGAAAATGGATCTTTAATTTCAGATGTTCCTATGAAGAAAATGTGTTTATTCAATCTAAATATCTCTTACCTTATGCAAATCACTGAAGATCTTTTAGCAATTACAGAAGCCATTTTTAAAAATGAAAGAAAGTGAGGATTGTGTTTTTCCTGGTTTTCAGATATTTTTGAGATTTTATGACTACTGGAGGCATCTTCCAAATAATACCAATTAATTGTTGTTAATTTTAAAAGTTGCATGTAATAGGATTAGCTTATTATGCTTTCTAGACAATGTACTACTTAACCTAGTCCCTATTTTTTTTATGTATTGACAAGGAAAATAATGTTTTGAGTATATTGTGATGTATCTGTTTCGTGACTTCTCTTTGACAGTCACGGTTTTAACCTTCAGTATTCCCAAGAAATAAGGACTGAGGCTTAGGGAAATTAAATAAACCTGCAGTCATAGCAAATTAAATAGTTGGACTAATTCCTAGGTATCTGAAGGCAGTGTGTCTCACTGAGGCTTTGGGCTGTGTAATGGATTATAATGTTAGGCACGGATTTAATTTCTGGAAGGACTAATGTTTGTTCGAAAGATTTGAGGTTAGTGTGTCAAAGACTTAACCATTTCCATGATAGGCATAAACCAGAGAATATTTTTTTTTACTGTTGGACAGAGAAGGAACTTGTGTTAAAGATTAAAGAGGAAGAGAATTATTTCCTTGAGGTTCTTTTTTTCCCATGTTAGTATTTTTGTTTCTACATATCATAACAGGAATTGGTAACATTCACATGCACATGGTCTTGTGAGAGGCAGAGAGTTGTACATAGATTATCAGATTTGTTTTCTTTTATAGTCTTAAGTTCAGGAATGATCCATCTGCAATACAATGTCCTGCATTACTCTTTCTTCCATTAAATGATAAAAATCGTATTCAAAGGAACCTTAGTCTGTCTGTCAACCCTCTGTCTAAAAGCAGGGTCACTCCATCTGTGACATTATTTCACCTGCTTTAAAAAACCTATGATAATAGAGACAGTATATGTTCCTCATCAATTTATTCTGATGAAAACAGGCACTGCAACTGAAATCTGTTAGTTGTTGTCCTGCCTACCGTGGGCATTTAAACATTTCATTTCTAGACTCCTCATGTACTCTAAGGCTTGTATGGCCTCCCACCTCCTGCCTGTGCCTGTGACTGATGCAGCGTGTCTGATCTCTGCCCACAGCAGCATTTCCTGAACCCCTGAATTCAATAGTTGGGTTCTGTCTCCTACTGGTCTGTGCCCTTCTTGGCACTTAGAACCACACTCAGTGTTTCAGCTGAGGCTTTACAAGTGCCCAAGTGGATAGTGAAGTAGGATTATTTCCTGTGTTGTTCAGGCCATACTCACATGTAGACACTTCAGTGCAATCCCTGCTGTTTTCACAACACCGTGATGTTGTTGACTCATCTGTGAATGATTATAACCCTGGGATCTATTCCCACAGACCTGCTGCTGGGACAGTAGTATCCCAGCCAGTGCCATCTTCTCGTTGAAGCTCATTTTCTTGTATTTACCAAAAGAGATTAGCATTTTTTAAAAATTGTTTTTCCTAGTTTGCTAAAATTTCCAAAATTATAACCTGATCTTCACCAACATTTGAGCCCTGTGTGTTGAATAATGATAATCTCTATTCTACCTTTCTTGCTGTTTTGAAAATATTGAACAGTCCTGGGTCAAAGGCAAACTAGTTTTTAAAATGCCACCCAATGAAACCCCAACCCATATCAACTCCATGGCAATTAAAACGAAAACAAAAACCCCACGTTTCTCTGGTTTGTTCTGAAGAACATTAAGTGTGCCAGGATAAGAAATCTGCTACTTGTTGATCATGCAGGCCAGCCTGCAGAAGCTGTGCTATCTGTGACCAAGAAAAGGAATGCTAAGAGCAGCCTCCATGCCCAAAAGGAAATTTAGGTATGGCTCTAGATTGCTGCTGTGATGGCCCTTCTCTTCATGGTGAGCAGACTGAGTTACAAAGGTTGACAGAGGAGTCATGTATTCTTTCACAAGTCTGCAAGTACCACAAAGGAATAAGACAAAGGCGGTCTCACATTTGCTATCCATAATTGCTACCAAAAAAAGTGAGGTTACTTAACATTATTACTATAGTTCATCTGATGTTCAGTACCATTAAATTACCAGTCTTAACACTTAATATATAATGGATAAAAAGGAGGAGGAAGCTGCAAGTTTCCCTGACAGTTTTGGGAATGCATATCAATTTGCTCAGTGCTGTGTGCATAGCGGGGATTTCTCTTATAGCAGAGAGATTGAAATCCAGTGTTCTGTGTTCTCTCTTGGCTCTTTCTAGACGCTCTCAGTTTAGGGAAGTTAACACTTCTGTGTTTGTATTTTCCTATATGACTAGAAGGATCCAGAAATGTGAAAATGAAAGGGAGGTTTGAGAGGTCATATAACCTCCCCACTGAAGTATTATTAGTTATAAATTCCTGAGACATATTTGTGTTCACACCTCTGGTGAATGGGACTTAAAACCTCCACAGCTAGCTTCTTCAAGAGCTTTTTCCTTAGTAATGCAGTGTTTGTACTAACCCTCAGCTTCCACATATTATACTTACTTCTTGTTTTCCCTACCATTAAAGATGGAGAAAAGGGCATCACTATTCTTTTCATAACATCTTTTCTTATATTGGAAACCTTAGACCTTGCTGTTTCCTCATGGTTCTTCATGGTTGTATCTTGTACAGATGCTGTCACCCCACTTTCTTCAACCTTTTATTTTAGGCCATGCTTTTTAATTGAGTCAGCATTCATGTTGCCTTTCTCTGGTCTTTGTCCAGTTTGCCTACATCTTTATTTTGCTTGTCTTCAAAGCAATACGTATTCTTCTTCACCACCATTCAGAAGCACTGTATTTGCACCTCCACTCTCTAATCCACAATGAAACTGGAAATGTAGAACAAGTTGAGATTTACCTTTTTTGTAGCCATCGTATTATTGATGTAACTGCTTTATAATCAGGTCAGTATGGTAGGAAAGCACTGTTGTACCTGTTTGAGACAAAATTCAGAGGAACGTCCGAATTTGAACGTCCTCTCTTAGAAGGCAGGTTACAGCCACCCCTCCCCCACCAGGTTTGGAAAAGAAATTTTCCTTGGAGGAAAGGAAAAAATCTACTTATTTAACAAACACACAGGAAAAGAATTATAATGCTAAATAATAAAACCTCTCGCTGTGGAGAGAAACCTGGGAAGATTTTGAAGTCCTTCTGTGGGTGTGGTCTCTCTCCTCCCCGGAGCTGAAGTTTGGCATGTGGGGCCCCCCCTCTGGGCCGGTGTAAGGTCTCCCATTGATGTTCTGATGTTCTGGGGTTCTAAACAGTTCCAAAAGAGAAGAAGAAGAGCCAAAGTCCCAGGGAGATGAAGGAGTTTAACTCTCCATCTCTCTCTTCCAAGAAAAAGAGCCAAGAGCTGGGAAAAGGTGCTTTCGTCCACTCCTCTCCCTGCAGCAGAAGCCCACAGAGCAGATAGAGTGACCTTGGAGCACAAACTGCTTTGAAAAAGTTAATTTGGCTTTTCTTCTCTCTCTCGCACCCAATTTTAGAGGCACAGAAAGGCGGAGGATCGTATCTGGGCATAGAGCAGTGATAGGGGATACAACATCATAAAGTCACCCCAAGACAACTGTGTAATTAAAATGCAAATTGTCTTGATTCGAGAAATCATGTCTTTTCAGACCTGTCTGTAAGTCACATGTGTTGGAAAAAATCTGCTTAAATGCATTTCTTAACCAGAGTTTATGCATTTGAAGTATTTTAATTGGAAGAAAAAAATCTGTGGTGTTTATACTTCATCATGATACTGTGTAACCATGGCAGTTTTCGGAATTTCTCCTCAAATTCTTGTTTATCACATATTGGCTGTGGTAGAGTGGAAACAATTTGTTTATTTCTAGCAGCTTGCCTTCACAACCATGCAAATCTAGAGGATAAAGTTCTCAAAGCTTCTAAACATAAATACCACGGAGTTGATGCTGCAACAGAGGGAAAAGTGCCAGCACTGCCACTGACATTAGGGCAGCCTGACATTCAGGGTGAAAGTAATTTATTGTAGGGTGGTTACAATGTAGTGAACAACACATGTAGTGCAAAGGATTTGCATTTTGGAAAATTTGTGTTGCCTTCTTCCATATTTCCATCTCACAGTCATGACAGCTAAGCAAAAACACGAGGTGAGACAATAAAACAGCTTAATGAAGAATGGATGGGATTTTTCTGTCTTATGTTCACGTTCAGGTTTTTTATTCATAGGTCACATTTAAAAAAAAAAAACAAACACTTTTGTCTTTCTAGCCACTCTTCCTTTTGAGAATAGACATTGTATCATCAATGACTTGCCCCACCATCTTTTCACAGTGGACATTCTCTGTTTCTTGATCTCCTTAGTCACAGGCTGTCACTTCTTCTCACAGAAATGGGGAGGAAGACATCAAATCACTACACATTTGAACTCCCTCCCCATCCCCCGAGGACATATTTTTACAGAAGGAGCTGGCAGCATTTCAGAGTTTTTAGAATTTTTCCTTTCCCTATGGGTTGAATCAGACCTTGGCCAAGAAAACCCAGTCAGTAAAAACAAGCCATTGTAATAGCAATGCAGCTGTCAGATGTAACATTAGGCCATGAGTGGTATTGTAGGTGGTGCTTTTAAGTAATTGTTTTGTTATTTCATTGTTAGTGAAGAGCTTAGGGATAAGGCTCAGAGAACATGACCCTTAAGAGACCGCGTGTCCTCCCATGTACAAGTCTGTTACATTTACCCAGAGAATGTGCCAGATTTGCTCAACCTAAGTTTTGTCACCGAAATCGTGATGCAGGCACTGTTGGTCATTGGTAGCTCTGACATCACTGTGTTGCTGACAGGAATCCACGTCCTGCAGACATCACACCAGCCCCAGTGCGGAGATGTGTTAATGCTGCTCTAGCCCCTTGGTAACAGTGTACTGGAGGACAAACTAATGAGCAACCGGTTACCAACTAATGCAGGCAAGCTCAGAGAAGCTCCAGAGGAGCATTGATATATGTGTTGCATTTTAATGGTTTGTGGGTCTTTGGTTTTTTCTTTCCAGAACTGAATGTTACAGTGATGGACCTATCTTAGTGCAGGTAATTTGCCTGGGAAGCAGATACAGTGGTCAAAACAGAGAAGAGCCAGCATGGCAGAGCAGGATATTGAAGAGCTCTGATGTCAAGAGGAAGTGTTCCATCCCACAGTCTGCCCAAGCTGGCACTCCAAGCAAAGCACGTGTCTCTCTCAGACACCATTTCCTGGTGTTAATAAGTTAATAAGTGGAAGTGGTCTGTAGGGGAAGTGATGTGTCTGTCACAAGTTTGAAAGTCCAAGGATTTGACTAGCAGAGTTTGAGGACAGCTGTCAGGACTGCAGCTGTCAGTTCAGAACTGTTCTGTAAAATTCCATTTCTAATTCACCGCATTGCTGAGAATGCCTTTTTTTTTTTTTTTTTGGTTGGGTTTTTTTTCTGTTTGTTTGCTTTGTTTTGTTTTGGTTTTGCTCTTTACCTTCTGAACTTGTCGTAATTCTTACTTGCATAAGAAAGTCAGAGGTGCTGAACTCAAACCCACCTACAAAGCACTAGGTAAAGGAGTAAACAAATTAAATCAGCCACAATCAAGTCATGCAAGCCACTCCTTTCTCCTGAGGCTGAATGTAAGGAATTTGAAAAACTCCTAAAGTTAGCTGCTAAGCAATGTTGCACCCCCACCTCCACCCCAGCGGCACAGATTCAGGGAACACTACAAAGAGGAAAAACAGATTTTAATTTCAGAAATTATGGAAGTTTCAATAAAGAAAGCAAAAAAATCCAAGAATGTTGCATTCATGCTGGTCATGATTAATAAAGTCATGGAAACATTTGAGTTGTTGCACAGAGACCATATCCAAAGTGGACCCAAAGGAGTCTGTGTAATAACTCGGTTTCCTTGCCTGGCTGGGTGCTCCTATGAGCTAATTATAAGGGAGCTGCAAGCCACCCTCATTTGTCAGTATTGCCAAATTTCACAATTTCATGGCAAGACTTTCTACAGTTGCTTCGCTACTTCAAGGTTGCTTGGTGTATCGAAGCAGTGGAGAATGTCAGTTATGTTTTTTTACCTTCCTGATTATTGGAAAAAAGAATTGAAGCATGGAAGCATGGATTTAATATAGGAAATCATAGGTCCCACAAGATATTGTATTTTGAAAATGTCATTAATTTAAGCAAAATCTTTCTTTAAAGCATTTGAGGTGAGAATTTTTCTTCTTGCAGTCATTATCAGGCTCCCAATTGATGCAGTATGTGATACACTACATTATAGCAGAGTAATGCCATGCTGTGATAAAGTAATGATGCAAGCTCTTGCCAACTGAAGACTGCAAGCTTGAAGTAGTGACTTGTCTTCCTCTCTTGGCTACTGATCAGTAGAGCCAAAGAATGAGGTAACAGGGATGAATCTGCTTTTCTATAGACTTTGGTTAATTTTTGTATATTCTATTTCAAGTTCAAAACCACCAACTTCATGTAAATATGTTTTGTGAAGTCCTGGCCTCTGCAGCAAAGTTTTTAAAGAACAGGCATCCACTGAAATGTTTATAATCAGCAGGCACCACAGTGAGTCATGAGTATGAGTCACTGACCTAGTTGTAGTGCACGGGATTGTGAAAATGGGGTCAGGTTTCCTTCTGCCACACGGAGGGGGTACACTCAGACTGGCATCTGCACTATGCCAAAGTGAGGATGGGCCCTGGATGGTGGGTCCTAGTAGGATCACAGAGCCTGTCCTCAGAAGTTTCTCCACAGGTTGAAGTTAAATGAGATGCCACATGAACTTTAAAGTAGAGATTGCCACCAGCAGCAACAGAACCTTTACAGTCCTGAGCACACTGACCAGTGCTCTGTCACCACCAACAGTGCTAAGCCTTATGTTTTCCAAGTTAAGGACAGTTATGAACACAGCCAGAGGGGGCTGTCAGGCAGGTTGTACAGTTGTGGTTCAACCAGCCATCTGCGTACTGAGCTTTTCTTAGGGTTATCATACAGTAAGGGAGAGAGCACCCTAGGTCAGCTATCAAAATGCCTGGCTTACCCTTATTTATAGGCCTTTCTCCCTTACCTATCACTTCCTCTTGTAAATATTTCTAAAATGACGGACAAATATTTTGTCAGTTGCAGACATACGTTTGGTGTTGGTAGAAGTTTGATGTAAACTAGAAGGTTGTTATGAAGCGTTGATTACATTCTGTTTACTCATATCCAAGCTGATTTTCTACTAGGAACTGGGTGAAATGTTTTCACAAAATGCTGTGGAAAGATCACAGCATTTCAAGCATCATTCCATGAAAATGTTCAATGAAAAAGCGATGTGGAAACTTACAGTGAGAATGTATGCACTGCACAGGCGATGTACCAGAAGCTGCACAGCACTTCGGTCTGAGAGAGACCATGAAAAGAGATGAGGCTGGCCAGTAGCAAGGGGCTTACAGAAAAGAAGAGACAGTGGAAAAGAAAGGGCTTAGTTGCAAAACCAGTCAAAGGGTGAATGTTATGGTGTGGTGCCCATTCACAGAGCAGCTGCTCTCAGCTTGACCACCAAATTGCTAGACAGTGAACTCAGTGAATCTCACAGATTGGACCAACCAGATGTCATAATAATTAATTCCAACTGTCCAGTAATTGAAAACAGCATAGAGACAGCAATTTCTTGTTGACAACATTAATACAACATCATCTTTAGCTGGAAAAGCCTCAGGTTTTATAGTTTTGAATAATGCAAAAGGAAAGAATAAAATTCTGGATTCTAAGATAGGCTTTGCTATTAGATAAGACTGTAGTGTTCACATATCTCAGACGGGACTCGCTCAGTAGCCATAATTCTAAAATATCCCTTTGAAAGCTTGTGTCTGTGTATAAGGCAGGGCTTCTTCATAGGCATGTATCTGTCCATTAGGAAGCAATAATTTCAAATCATATTTCACAAAATATTTTGAAATTTTTTAAGGATTTTCAGAAACTTTACCATAGGAGTGCTTTGCTTCTTTTGTGTCAATTCTAACTTTACTGCATAATGTAATTATCCTTGAGGTAAATCATTCTTAGGCTGCTTTTTTCTTATTTGAACATGATATTTTAATGTGTATTTTTGGCTGAGGATTGAAATGCCCAAGTTGCATTGAACTGCTTTAGGGCCAGAACACACAGTTCCTGTAAAAATTGTTGCCTCTATTAGTAACTCCTATGTTCAAAAGATCCAAAGTGAAGCTTCTTGTCTGCATTTTCCTGTTCTGTTTCTCATTTTATTTGGAGGATGTTAAAAATGAGGAAGGCAAAGATTGGGCTTGTTGATATGCATAACAGTGCATGAAGAGTGCTGGATCTTCCCTTTCGTTAGGATAAAAGCCTTTCCGTAAAGTAATATGGTAGTCATTTGCATCTGATCTATAATGTTCAGATCTCTTAATTGACTAGCAAAGTGTGGTCCTCAGCATACCACAGGATTTTAATTAAGCGGAGCTACTTTGTTTACATAGTGCAAATGGGAGCAAAATTTACCTGCAGCTGAGACACAATTGAGATTTATGTTTTTCATCAGAAAAATAATACTATCACTTCTAAGATTTTTTTATATATGCATATTTAAGAATGCTATCCCTTCTAAGATTTGTATGTAGTTAATTGTAGATAGTTTAAGAAATTGTTCATTAAAGACTTCACATATAATTGTTGTAATTACACTCTTTTATCCTGCCTAGCACTTCAAATGGAAATGTCAGAACTTGGTTTTACAGTTCTTATGTTTGCCACGAGGAAGTAGGGAAATGAAACAAATAAATAGTTAAGGCATTAGCTTTAATGGGAGCTTAGGAGTTTGGTTAATTGCTTGGGTGTTTTCAGTACAATTGATACTTGGTATTATAAAAAAACCCCAAGAACAAACCAGCCAAAACCAGCCAAAAAACCCCAAACAATAACAAACATTTCTACAGTTCAGCACTTGTGAGCAACACTAGAATAGCAAACCTGTGCAAACATCTCAGATCTTCTGAGAAACTTTGAAGTAAAAAGTTATTTTGTGCAAAACTCAGCGCTTTGTGACCATTCAGATAATGGCAACCCAATGTTCTCATCTCAGCACTTGCCTGCTCTTGCGCAATAATATGCCAGTGTGAATGTATGACAGGGGAAAAAAAAAAGCCCCAAAAAACCAAACACTTAAAAATTTCTTTTCCAAGTTCATAAAAAGTGAGTAAAAATAGATTTTGTCATTTATAAATACATTTTATTATATACGGAATCAAGTGCAAATGGTTATACCTGGGATTTTGATATGCTGGAAAACTTGTAGTTAGTACAGGAAAACGTGATTTTTTTTTTCCCTCCTTACCAGAATCCTGAGGCGACATTAAGTAAGGAAGGGTGAGCTAGGCTGGGATAACTGACAAGCTGAGATGAAGAATTTGTTCCTTTTCACAGCAACTTCAGGGTGTAATTCTACTGTTCACCCTGATGCTTCCAGGGTGCCTTTCTGGCTTTTAGCCGTGTGCTGCAGGAAGCTATTTCAATGTGTGCTGCGTTTGTAGCAGTGTGACAGGGACAGCTGGAAAAACTGCTCCCGTCTACAGAGCTGGGTTCCATCCCCATTCTCTTCCTGGTCTGAAACAGGACTGCCCTTTACCCGTATTCTCTCTCCCTACTTCTGACTCATTCACTGTTTCTTTTTATATACAGAAAGGAATCATTCCTGTGCAGGAGAGGTCAGAGCTGCTTCTGCAGCTTTGCGCTGCTCGTACAAAGGCGGTACCTGGATACCTCTCATTCACACAGTGCTCTGAAAACTTGGGGGACCAAAGTATCCGGCTCACAGCAGACTTTTTTCCAACGATATTCAGCTCCTCTGTATGTCTCATCTCCTCCTGGTGGCACTGGGGGAGCGGAGGGAGAACAGAGCAGCTGGATTGGCATTTGTCACGTGGCAACAAAAATGGCAAATCACCATTATAATTTTGGCCCTAGTTATGAGATTCAAGGATTTTTTCATCATGCTTATGAAAGTGACCTTTAATGAATGTTTTGTGGTCCAATAAACACAAAACTTATGGAAAAGGAAAGTCCAATTGCATACAGAATGTTCTCAGCTCTTACATAGAACTGGGAATCTAACAATTAGATTACTGATGAACCATCATTTTCAGAAGGTGTTTCACAAACTGAAGTTAGTCTATGGAGTATTTATCAGGGATTTAATCAGAAAAAGTCTGGAAATTCATCTGGAGCACAATCAGCCTTTGTTCAGCAAACTGCTGACATGTTCCTTCAGGCAATTTTTTTCCTTTGGCTGGATTAGTTAAGCAAATAACTATGCAGAGTGCTTACTCCTGGGTTTGCAAATCTGAAGGAAATTTATCTCCTTTACAGGTGCACTGCATATATGAGTATGTCAAAGCAAGATCAAAGTCACAGTCTGTGGGACTATGTTTTGATTCAGTAAAGCTCAGGTCCTTTGAAACAAAGGAGAACTCTGGTTCTGAGTTATCAGCAGGACTGCTGGTGGTCATCACCAGGTGGTTAAGAAACACTTTCGATACCACTGAAGTCCTGTTCATATTTTTTTGCCCTTTTAAACAAGGAAACAAAATTAAAATCAGGTATTCTGATTCTAGACTCCTGAGGAAACATGCTAGCAAGCTGGAGGGCACTTGGCTGTACCAAGTAACTCATGAATACACACCAGTTGTCCCATAGCTGTAAGACAATGGCCAATTAAAAATATGGCTTTGGAGAGCCCTGTAATAGTAAAAGATATAATTTATGATTTATAAATACTTTAATAGACAATCAATTCAGAGAAAGAGAACTGTGTGTGTGCAAGTGCCTGCTAATGAGCTAGCTCCTGTACAGCCAGAAGAAAACAAACCAAATACTTTTCTTGGGGAAAATAATGTAGTTCTCTCTGTATGCCTTTTAGGAGTTTGCAAAGGAATGTCAACATCAGTAGAGCTAATGTAGATATTTTCTTGAAATATCTTATTATGTTACCTGAGATATCAGTTTTGTCCAAGGTTGTCCAGTCCACAAGTTTTTGGCAAATGGTTAAAATATGTTTTTCTTTCTTGGCTAAAATATATATTTTCCTTTAACCCAAGATGCTATATTAATTTTTTAATGACTGCCACTCTACTATAGAGACTTTTTCAATGATGTAGCAACTGTATGCTCTTTTTCTGAAAGTGTCCTGCGTACTCGATTTTTTCTCACAAAGTTTCGCAGACTCATTAAGTCAATCCCGCCTCCTTTGCTATTAAGAAATTTGCATTGCCGTTCTGTGACCACTACAGACATGCCTGCAGCTGCTTTTGGACTTTGGCAACACCCAGTTGTTGTTCATAGGCCTGAGTGATGCTCTGACTTGACTGGGCCTGTGTCTGGTTCTGCAACATGTAAGTTGTGCTTGTATTGTGCAGCTCATTGCCCCACTTTACTTCCCCTGAATTCCCTTCCCCATTACCTTTGGTGGCTCAGGGTGGCAGAGCTGAAGTCAGTGAGACTAAGGAAGGAACTGGTCACGTCAGCCTTTCCTGTTGAGCTTTTTCCCTTTTACAGTTTTAGTAGACCTATTAACACATTAAGGAAAGCTGGGGAGTCGTTTGCTCTAACAGAGCACGTGCGTACGCTGTAGTCGAGATGTCTCCTAACAGCCCTGGCCTGCGGCAGAATGGAAATGTGAAAGCATGCCTGGGTCTTAGGAGAGGGTTTTGCCTGTCTGACCATCACAAGTCAAAGTCCCCATTAAGGTAGACAGGGAATGAAGATGCCAGATCTTTCAGAAACCATTTTGAAAATTATGAGCAGAACAGGAAAGCAAGCAATAAGATAATGAGTGCATACTAATGCGGACATGCCCTGCACTCAGGTGAGAGGAGTTAACAAAAAGCCAGGGTGAGCTTCCAGGAAGGACTCCTCAAAGGCTCTATGTGAGGGCTGAAGAAGTTTGGGAATCTGGAGACATCCTGAGAGCATGAACAGAGGAAATTGTAGATCGTGTCTTCAGTTAAGGCTAGAGGGACTGAGAGCTCTTTGGAAAGAAAATGGGCTGTGATGGAAGCAGAGTTTGGTGTCGCATACATGAAATAGGACAGAGGTTTGCAGAAAGCGGCTCATGCAGTTTTGGATATAGACACACCAGCCAGCTCCCTAAGGAGTATGTGGAGAGACAGGGGTCTGCCTCTCCCACAGCTAGTGGGATTACCCATCAAAAAGGGAAATGGTCTTATCTAACTCTGTCTTGCTCTACAGACACTTCAGTACATTTCTCCAGTTCATCGTACCTCATGTACTCTGCCTTTCAAGAGCTCCCGCTTCCTTCTCGATGTATGCAAACAGACAAGGTATGGCTGAAGGGAAAACAACGAATGAGCTGGGGTTCACAGCCAGGAGAGAGGCAGTTCACCTTTCTCTATATCTGTGTCGTATCTTACTGTTTTACACTTGCTCCTCGTGGTTTTGTTTCCTACTGAATGTTAGCTCTTCCCCAGCTGCAGCTGCCTTTTAGCAGATCTCTCTCAGATGGCCACATTGCTCGGTCTGTTTGGCCAAGCTGATATTTGATCTTGGCAACATCCAAGCCAGCACTTTCAGTATAAGTTATTCACTATCTTTAGCTGTATCTCTGTGATGAGAACTGAGATTACAGAGTTGTGGGAGAGAAGACAATGGCAACGTAATGGAAACTAGACAGAAATCCCACCTTCTTTCCTGAAAAATCTTGACAACCTGTTGGGATTGTAGCTCTTCTTCCAGCTCTGGCTGTCTGTGGAAGGCACCCCAGCAAGGAGGAGGTAGTTCTGACTTTTTGGCTGTCTGCCTTGTGTCCTGAAATCTTGCTAAAGGAGAAGCTTTATAATCTACTTTCTCTTTGCAGTGTAGAGTATTGCAGCTTTTTGGAGAACATTTGTTTCCTTCCCTTGGTTATCGGAGGTTTATTGGCTTTTTGGTTGAGAAAAGCTCAAACGAGCAGATGTGTCAAGGTCGCTGTCGTTGTCTCATTAAATGCACAGGCTTTTCTAATCAGAAACAAAAACTATTGAGGACCGGCCTTCTTGTAAAATGCGTGAGACAGTAGAAGCTGTCTGGCTTGACTCATGGATTTGACAGAGAAGTTAGTAAGTTTACCTGAGGACATTCTGAAACATCATGAGACTGGTAGTAGCTAAATGTAAGGCAAGTCTGTTGGTGCCAGCCTGGGAAACAGAATTCATGGGTGTGTGGCACAGAGACAGCAGAGCCTCCTGTGTAGAGGCAGGCAGACAGTCCCACTGACTTCTTGCAAGGTGTCAAAGCAGTCAGACTCACCCACAGTCGTAGAGCTGTGGCTGGAGCTAATACCCAGTACCTGTAGGACATCAGGGAGGCAAGAAGAAATTATAAAAAGATACAAGAATTAATAGGAAAAGGAGTACAGGTAGTTGAAAACTGAGAGTTCCAAGGGATTCCAGAGTACCTAGGATTTTGCATTTTTGAACCTGGAAAGATTCTTACCTGAACTCAACATACATCAAAATAGCCATAAAATAGACATCTGCTGCTCTCCTTTAGACCGCATACTGCTTTGACTAGCTACCCTACAGCAACTACGCTGTAA
This sequence comes from Rhagologus leucostigma, assembly GCA_013397725.1. Taxonomy (NCBI): domain Eukaryota; kingdom Metazoa; phylum Chordata; class Aves; order Passeriformes; genus Rhagologus; species Rhagologus leucostigma. The sequence continues at coordinate 940,747 of VZTD01003771.1, forward strand.
AACACATAGGCCCAGATGTTTTCTGGTAATAAAACCGTAGCTTGCTAAAGCTTAAGGAGGAAAGATGATGAGTCTTCTTCAGGAAGAGAATGGTGTGTCCTGCTTAATGCAGCTGGACAGAGTTAACCAGCCAGAGTATTTGCTGTACAGAATAAGCCTGTCTCAGCACCAAATAGCATTCTCCAACCCCGTTACTGTATTAAGCTTCTGTTTGGCACAGGTACGAGAGATATGTTCTGATTTTAACCTGCCTCAGATCTGGATTCCAGTTATGGATGTAGAGGGACTGTGTTTTGGAACTTGACTCGACCCACAGGTAGCTCTCTCTCACTGAATAGTTCAAGAATTTAACTGGACTGCCTACCTCTGAAGGTCTTGCCATGCGTATGTACCTCTTGAAACGTAACGTCTTCTCAAACTGAGCTCATCTATCAAATCAGGCTACCAGCACTTCCTTTCACCCACTACTTTCTTTACTTTTTCTTTCTTACTTAGAACCTGAAGTCTTTGTGGTTTAGATAGGGCATAGCACTTCAGCTTCTCATTAGCACTTCCAAATTTAAGGGAAGAAACAGAAACAGGACCATGTGTGTGGATACAAGACCATCATCAGTGAAGGGTCACATAGCAAGGTTTGCTCTTTCAATGACTTCAGAAAAGGCATGACCATCACAGCTTGCAGGTGGGACTGTCACCAAAAGAGAGTAAGAATTCAATTGTGCCTTGTATTTCTAGCACCTGATCACTGAGCTGTATGAAAAAGTCACACAGAAAGCAGCTACTGTAGTGGAAGATAAAGCATACTAACTTCTGAAATCTGAAAAACATGGTTTTTATTATCTTTTGGCCCAGACGTGAACTAGGGGAGATGTCTTGAAATAGAAATTAAAAAATCACCTAGGTGCCTCAAGGATCACATGACATATATTTTCAGCAAGCAATCAGAGGGTGGGGAAACTCCCGAATTAGCAATCCCATTAAAATTACAATATTCAATGGCAGCACCCACAGAATGCCCATCTCCCTGCAGAAACTGGTTTTGCTGCTACAAGCACATTCATGTTTAGATCATTATCTGCTCAACAGTTCTTGATTCCTTCTACTTCAGAGGAAATGCTGTATCTGTTTTGAAGGTGGATGGCAGAGAATGTGAAGACTGACTTTATATACAGGTCATTTAAAACAATACTGCACATTTATTTTAAACTTAGAACACCAGTAGATTTCATATATACCATCTTATCCCAGAATCACTCTCCCTAGCCCTTTGGGATTTAGAAGAAGTAATATTACAGACATAGAAGGTAAAATTAAATTCTTCTGTAATTATTCTATATTTTTATGACAGAAATAAATATTTTAGAACAACTTATTCAGGACTAGTCATATCTATGGACTTTTCGTTCTCTCCAGATCTTGTTATTTGAATAACAGTCCCCAAGTCTTTTAGTTCTGGGTACCAACATGTTTCAAAGTTGCTTTTAGCCTATAGTTCCAGGCATCATTGTTCTTCCAGCTTCATTCTGCCTGACCACTTCCAAACAACTTGTTTAGAAGGGAGCTGTGATATTTTGTTGGTATGAAGACCTCAAAAAATTTACTTATTACTTATACTTCTAGAGGACAAGAGTCAGAGAGGAAAGACATAACAATAAAAGGCCAGCATGTAAACTATTCTAGTAAGTGCTTAGCACCTTCCTTTGCACTGAAGCAGACACACAAGTGTCGCTACTCACAGGGAAGCAAAATTTCAGCTCTTGCCTCTCCTATTCTGGACAGATCCTCAAAAATTCTATTCATAATTGCATATCCTGTCGCACTGTTCCACTGAAAATATAGGAGGCCTTTGGCACCTGTTTTGCTACCAGTTATGTGAAATTTCCTCCTTTTTTCCAGGTAGGTATATGAAACTACCACCATTAGAGCAACTCTTAGCCCTCTGCGAGCCAGTAGCCATCAAATAGACAAGGCAGTCACATAATGATCACTGATAGCACCCACGTGCTTCACAGGGAAGTTGCAGCAAAGTTTATTATCTCTTGCGTTACCTTTAAGGTTTTGCCTGGAGGCCAGTGCTGGAATCAGACTTCCAACCTGCCAGAAAATTCACAAGTACTTGCTAAGTCACCCTCCCTGCCCTGAAGACTTTCTATTCTAAAAAGTCCCTTTTCTATAGATAGAAAGGTGATGCATAAATCAAATCCAGGCTTACACTTGCAGCAGGTTGACACTGATTTGCTTGATGTCTTACAGAGCATCCCTGAGATAATCAGGAATGTTTCCTGGGAATGCCCTGAGTTTCAGCGCTGTGTCTTTCCTAGCCAACCTCTTTTACAGGCCAGAAAGACACTGAATAGGGTGTGACTGAAGTCTTTAAGTCACCCTATTCAGTGGGGGCACTTATGGTTATGAAAAACATCCAAAATTGCAGATAAAATGGATATGCAAAATCCCACTCAATTCCTATAAAAATGAATATTCTACCAAATTTCCTGTTTTCAGCAGAGATCAGATTGGGGCTAGTTCTGTGTTTTCATTGTTTGGTTGCTTTTTGGTTTTTTTTAAGTGTTCTCATGGAAAACCATACAGTTTTTTTCATCTGTGTGAGAAAGGGCAGGATGTTTTGCTGGTTATTTCATCATGTGTGAAAAATAAAAAGTTGCCAAAACCTACACTGAACATACTTTCTTAAGAAAAGAAGGTTAAATTACATTAAGCCTCGAGGGGGTTTAGTCACTGTAGAAAAGTCAGTCTGTAGTTTCTACTATACCAGCAGGTTGGAATGCCCATACTTGCCCAGAATATCACTTCTCTATTATCCTGCCTTCTGAATTTTATTTAACGTACTAATCTCTAATTACAATTTTTTTTCTATATGTGAGATTTTGGAAATTCATATAAAATCCTGTGACACAATATTTTATTTTTCTCTCTACATATGTCAAAGCTTCAGACAGAATTCCTTAAATCTGAAATATCTGTACATGAAAGGAACAATAGTGTTGAACTGGAAAAGTGCAGAAGACTGATAGCATCTCAATTAGTTCTCATATCTTTATGTTGCTGGGACATGAAACATGAAATGGCACTTAACAAAAGGTAGGCAATTGAAGGTGATCCGTGTTTGACACTCAAGTGCTTTAAAGCTTTTATCAGCTCTCTGAATGCCTGTTTGAGATGTAGCCACCCATTTTGCAGTCAATGATATGTTGTTCTCAGTACATGTATTTAGCATAGAAGAACGCTGCTTGCCTCTGCACACATTCATGTGAGTCATCCACATGATTTTACAGCAGATTTTCATGAAGCACCTGCATGAAAAAAGGTTGTTAGAATCAGTCTTTAATTCCTCAATGTATTTAAAATTTTTTTTAGGATTTTGCAGGGTGGAAAAGGCTCTAAAAAGACAAATATAACTAAGTCGTCAGCAGTGAAATGTGGCAGTTGCAAGTTTTATTATTTGAATGCTGACAGGTCACTTCCCCTTTGCCTCTTGCATAGACTGTAATATTATCACCAGTCAGCACGAGCCATCTGACTTGTCAGCAGAAGGGAGGGAAATCACACTAGGCAGGGAAACCTTCTTCTTTTCTTTCCCAGGGAAGTCCATGACAGGAAACAAAGGAAGAAATTATAAACTATGATCAAATAAGATAGAATCATCCACTCAGGAATTTTGTTCTCCTTTCATTGGGTGATGAGAACAAAAGGCTCAATGTTTAGCTGCTCCGACCTTGAGAAAGCCAAGTCAGTTCTCTGAGCACTGGGGCTTTAATGGCGACTAAAATGCAGAGAATGGTTATGTTCCAAGGGGAGGACAAGTGAAGTGGGTTGGGGCTGGACTACAATTCCACCAGCTGTGAAAGATTATTAAAGAATCTACCTTTGCAAAAAAAAATATTGGCTAGAAATCTGGCTTTTTGCTGGGTGCATGTCGGTCTGACCTATGAAACAAGGTGCAGCACTTCAAGTACACAAATATGTCACCAGACCTCAACAAAGCCCTTAATTATACAGTGGTTAGGGAATTACTGCATTGCTAGGAGCATGAAGTGCTCAGTAATATCCCACAGCTGTCTGAAGAAACCTTTGTGCTGCTGCCAAATAGTTCGTGGGGACATTAAAACAAATAGTGAATCCTCAGCAAAAAATTAGACCAAGCTCCTTTACTTACAGAGAACAGCAGTGCTTCTGGGCTCCAAATCTGGGCAATCCTGCCTTGGTGCCTATGCCAGTAAGAAAAAAGGGCTCTTAAACCTTTTCTCTGTTCCGGCTTTTGAAGGGATGTAGATACCTCTTTTATCTCAGCTTTATATTGGTGTATCTTGGCTGTTTATGGTGTCTTGCCAATTTGTCTCTTCTCCCTTTCAAATACTGTTAGCATGCTTGAGTCCTTCTAGACAGTCTTCAACAGCTAGAATGCAGACCCTAGAGAAGTGATAAGTTATCAGATGCAAGGGATACATCCTCACTGGTTGTGATTTTACAATTTTGTTAAAAGCTTGAAACTAGTGGAGACATGCAAACAATTTTTTGAATCGTAACAGTTTTTTAATACCAGGAAGCCTATTATTTCCAGCCTAGTCAGTGTAGAATGGGAAGATCCTGTAGGTATGGAATGAAGAGTTAGTTTTGGAAACAGAGTTGAAGAGTTCTGCTAGTTAACCTAAAAGAGTAACATCAAACAAAGTAGAAAAATGTTATCATCTAGATCTGAATTGTTTGCTATCATCTTCTTTTGTTGCTTTGGATGAGTCGGATTTTTTCTGTTTCCTACTGACATATCCATTTAGTGGACTATAAACCTTAGTTACTGCCTAGACATGCTGTGCAGTTTGACTAATGACTATGTGAGGAGCATGCTGCTGCCCAAGATAGAAGATCTTACAGATACGCAAAGCCAAAAGTGTTTTTAACAGATGAGAGTCTGAACATCCACAGTACTATGGCTTGATTTGGTTCCCTTTGTAAATCTTTTTGACAAATATGCAGATCTTCAGTCAGCCATTCTCTGAAATAATTCAAAACTAAATCTAGCAATTAAGGGGCCAAAATTTGTAATGAAATATCCTGACAGTTGTGTGAACAACACTATCAATCACCTAGCATCAGTCCTGGTCAGGTCAGGTGGTGGTTCCTCAGGGTGCCTCTTGCACAGGGTTAAAAAAAAAAAAAAAAAAGAGTTCTGCAGGACAGAACTGTTTTAGGAATATAGGCTTTGATTATATGCCTCTATCCCATTTTGGCTCCATACAGTCTTTTTCAGGCCTGCCACTCCTTGCTGACACATTACCAGGTCACCTCCGCTTCCGTCCTTTTGCTCTCTTTTTCCCAGGCAGGCCACCCGCCAGGTCTTTTTGGACAAGTGCCATTCAGCGAGCCTAAGGAGGTCTCCTCTGCAGACCAGAATTATTCTTCCGACCAAATAGAAATCTACTAAAGCTGTTGGATTTTTTTAAACTGCTTTTATGGGCCATCAATACTACACTTATTCATATCCTTTTGTGGAACAATACATATGGCTTCATGTGAGTCAGAATGAATTTTCTTGGCAACCAACAACATTCAGGAGGTAAATTTGCCAAACCCTAAGTTATTCAGTGTCCTTCTGTCTCTGGGGCATTTTAATCTCTGCAGCCATGAGGTTCTTGTGTTTGTGTCAGGCAGCACTCTTATTACACAGGAAGATGGCTTTTCCGGCTGCCAGTTCTTGGTGGATTTCCTGCTCAATTCTCTGTCACTGCTTACAGAAATAATTGGTAAAGTGGCCTTACCTTGCTTGCATAGGTTTCTGTTGTCTATGGCATGAGCACTGCTATGAAAAGAAGTACCAAAATGCAGATGTATCTTTGGAAACTCTCTCCAAACTTTTCAAATACCTTTGCCTTCAGTTTGTTTTCTGTCAAGTTTTAGCATGAGTTCCTGAGGAAACATGGAGTTGATCTCACCTTATAACATGACTGATGACACTCTAAGCAGCTGAGAATGAACAGCATGGTGAATGGGTGGTTTTAGGAGGAAATGGTTCCTTGTTTCCTTTCACACTGCTTTCCAACAGGATGATCTTACTTTCCTTCATTGTATTTATTACTAATTACAGACATCCTTTATAGGATGGCTTATCTCCTTCCTGCCTTGAATAATGTTTAACCTTCAAGGAGCTAGTTTCTTGCAAATTGGGAAGTACACTCTTTTTCAGGACATCATGAACATAGAATAGCAGTATATCATAATATGCTGAATACCTTGGAGTTCTCAATCTGTTCTGTGGATGGAAACCAACCAGAAGAGCAGTTCTACTCTCACCTGCTGGAAAGAATGTTTGTGGGGCATATAATTGACTCTATTCCTGCAAACTGTTAATCGAGTTGTAACAATGAGAAATTCAGACACATCACCACTCTTTGCGCTTTAGCATGTCTAAAATTGCAACTTGAGCCTGAATGTTCTAAGGGAAGGATATCTCTAATGAGAAAAACAATGAATGATTCCTTTTCTTCTGCAGAGACTAAGAAGCTCTGGCTGCAGGCTAGCACCTTTTTACACCACTGTCAGTGTAAAGGTGAACGTGTTTGAAGGTGCTGATTCACGTGCTATGTGATATTGCATTACAGTTTTGTTACTGACAATGGCTTGGGTAAGTGATTCTAGAGAAACCACAATCCCCTGTGCTCAATGGATCAGCTAGTTAAAACTTTATTTACTTAATTAATTTATCCTTACACTTGTTTTCAGGCCTTGTGTTTGTGGTGAGGGTTAGCGCATTCCGACAGAACTAATGAAAAGTTATGGGCTGCTGTAAAAAAGGTGCATTGAGAAGGCACTTTAGTGTGATAAGGTAATTTTTATATCATATCAACCTTTGAGAAGGAACCCCTACTTATTTGACCAACCGCATGTGAATCATATTCTTAGAACAAGTGCATAATTGAAATTTTTTAATGTGTAATGAATTGTGAGGGATTTTTCAGTTATTTTTTTCTTTTCCTAAGGCAGAAATTTCCTTACAACAAGGGTGTGTGACGAACATATTCACTGCATTCAATCGCTTTAAATTTACGGTGCTTCACTTTATTGCAGGGTATCTGCATTGGAGGTCAGTAACCAGAAAGGTACAGTTAGTTTACCTGAATGATGAGCCCATTGAATAAAGCTGCTGCAGCTGCAAGTGTAAATGGATTCAGTCACTTTAAAACCGATTTATACAAAGTTAGCTTATACCTACAAGTAGCACTTTAGCTTATAGTTAGACAAAACACAGGGACACGGATCCTATTGGTAACCTCAGAGTGGACATTAAAAATTACCCTTCAAGCTTGTTGCTTGAATCTATTCCTTGCTTACTTGGTACATGATAATTGGAAAAGGCAAGTACACACTCCCTAAGTGGTGTTGGGGGAAGGACCTTGTATACAAAAAGCTACAAGACCGGTATTCTCATTCCTTTCCCAATTCATTAAGCAATGCTGTGCTTTTTGTGTCTGCTTTCCTGCTCTCTCATGTATCAGTGAGGGGTTTTCCTTCTCTTCAAGCTAAGACAAGACTGAGAGAATGCTGAGGAGCTTATAAAAATATTGCTTTTGATCAACTGGGAAATTCACCGATATGTAATTATAAATGATCACCTGCTCAAGTTGCCTTTATAACACGAGGTCTAGTCCACTACAGAATCTGTTAAGACACTTCTGTATTTCACATGCTCTTAGCGATGTCAGCATAGATAGATATTTGATCTATCCAGTTTGGCATCCTGCCTTTTGACCTGGCTGCTAACTGAGAGTTAGGTGATCAGCACAGTTTCCAGTCTCTTCCTTCACCCTGAAAATACACATAAGCTGCTTTACTGTAGTAGCCAGTTTTGTGCCTTAGAGGGACGCTGCATTCCTGAGTTGCAAAGCTAAGTTTAGTACCAGCTCTGCCACTGACTCATACATTGGCTCTAAGAACCTTCACTGCTGTTGGATTATTTAAAATGTCCAGCCCACTCATTTAAAGCTTGTCTTTTCTTAGGATTCTTGGGATGTTTTGTAGAGTTATTATTTATTTTCTGTTCCAATCGAATCTATTCAAATACATTCAAATTAATTCCCTGAACCAGCATCTTAAAACATGTTCTTTAAATGCAAGTGTCTGAAAATTCTGTTGATAGTCAGAAAAGTTAACTGTCTGTCAAGCTTAGCAAGTGTCAGTCTGTTGAGGTGAAGATCTCTTCCCTGGCTGAACTCTGCTCATGGGCCGTGTCATCTGCAACTTCACCTCTAGGAGATGAGGATGAAGGCCTAGTATACAGCTGAAGGCTGGAAGGAGGCTTCCTTCCCTTGCACATGGCTGATGAATCTGCTAACACTGTATGTCACATAGACAAAAAGCTAAAATATACAGAGACAAGACCAGCGGATCCAAGGAAACAAAAAGCAGCAAGCAAGGGTACATATAGGTGATCCTGCAGGAAGCTGGGCACCCAAGGAGTGGAGGGTATAATACTGTTTGAAGAGATTTAGAGAATTATATAGGGCACAAAGATGACTGGATGAAAACTATGTATGTTTCCATTGGCATTTACATGACAGAAGCTATTTATGAAAGAAGTGTCACTTAGGGGAATACCTGGAACAGACTGTTCAGATTATGTCCACTGGTTGTTAAGTATGTTTGGGCTGGACATTGAAATTCTCTGACCATCACAGCTATTGGTCTGGGACATCTTCGCAAATGATGAAATGAGGCAAAAAGCATGTCACTGTTTCACAGAGAAAATCAGTCATTTTAAGAAACAGGATGTTTTGAAATGGCTTCCTTCAAAATCCAAGGCTCAGCATGTCCCCTAACCTGATATTCTTAATATTTGTTCTCTAGCAAATTAAGGCATTACTTTTCTAAGGATCCTTCTGCTGGGGTTCTTATATGTTTGCTTTTGAGCATCTGTGTTTGGATAATTTAATCTTTGTTTTCATCTCTGTCACTGGACTTCTTCAAGGAAACCAAAATATTTTGTAGTTAGAAAAACAGTGCTATTAGGCACAGGCTGAAGACATAATGGAAATACACCCTGCAGTGTAATCTGCTTTTAATTGGTCATATCATTCAACTATTGCTAGTTAGAGAAGACACTGGAAACAAAATGTTTGGCTTCAGAAAAACTAAAATGTGTTATAAAAAAAATAAATACAGAAGATTAATAAATCAGAGTGAAACTAATCATATGGAAAATCTCAGCAAACAATCATCATGCAATGGCTGGGATAATTTCAAGTGTATTAGAGGTACAAATGGGCTAGAAATAACATGGGGCTTTTTCCTTTGAGTTACAGCATTAATATGATAAAGCTTTGATTCTTTACTGCTGTATTTACCCAGAAGAAAGATTAGCATTTTTTAAAGTTAAACTACTTGGAAAAAGTAATTCTAGATTCCATCATTCTCCATTTAGGTTAATATGGTAATTAATGTCTGCTTTTTAAAACAGAGCAACTATTCAAAATCTTTCTTTTTTAATTCAGATTATGTAGTGTGCAGCCACAGCACAAAACTATCCTACCATTTTGCCTCTACTTTTCTTTCAAAGTTGTTTTGTTTGTCCTATCCTTAGTTTGTCCTGTGACAACCAGTTAGGCTATCTGCCAGTTGTACTGGGCAATTTTCTGATATCCCTTAGATGCCTCAGCTATTGAATAGCTGTAGGAATACTGGTTATAGATCAAAGCCCCATTATGCTAAGGAACTGTACAAACACAAGACAAGGAGAGGACCCAGTGCTTTCCCTTAAAAAGTACAGGCTAAGTGGAGTAACATTCTAAGCGCCTGCGTGTAATTGGTCAGCTGGTAGCACATTTGTTTTGAATCTTACCTCTATCCAGGATGGTGACAAAGAGTATCTCCTTAGTGAGCCTGTGAAGATGCTTTTCTGCCTGTCTTTTCTTCTTTAGATAGTATATAATGCATTGGCTACAACACTGAGCTACACTTTTGCTTTCCCCCCAAGCATGATTACTGGGGTTGTGTGACACGAGGTGAATGTGGTTGGTGTTCGCTACCATTGCTCCATGCCCCTCAGCAAAGGCAGGCCAGAGTACCCCAGATGCCAGGGTGGTGTGTTCACCACCCTGAGCCCTGCCAGTGTCATCGGCAAGGCAGGTTTGTTTCAGACGGAGGTAACTCTCTGGGTGAGTCAGGGTTGTGCATGCTGCACCTCCATAGACCTCTGCAGAATGGCATCTGCCTGTGTGTGTGGCGAAGAGCTGGTGATGTATGTGTGTGCAGAAAGCACACAGCAGTTTCCATTTTAGATTATAGGAAGTTTTGGGGTGCATTTTCCAGATATAGTTGGTTCATTTGTGAGTCTCAGCTAGGCACCTGTCCTGTAAAAGCAGAGTTTCCAGGAAAACTTGCCATCCAAACAAATTTTTTGACCAACTCACAATGAAGATTAAGCTAGGTCACCATAGGCACAGAAGTATGAAGGCGCTTTTGCTTACCCAAAGCAGTCAAATAAATTATAACTTTTTGTCCAGCATAAAGAAATATAATAAGGAAACTTTTTTGCACCTTTGATCCCTTTGTGAGAAGGGAAGAGGGGTGCCAGGGAGTAGCAGGGACGGGTGCTCGCCGGGGAAGGTGAGCTGTGCCCGCGCCAGCTGGAGCGCAGTCAGCGAGCGGGGCAGGCGCAGTGCCCGTAACCAGCCCCAGCTGAGCGCGTAATGGCACGGCCGAGGTCAGGCGAGGAAGGCAGCAGGGCAGGGAGGTAGAGACCAGACATGTCCACACCCTCGACACAGCTTGGGCAAGGATCGAGGCGGAGGGTCTTGGCTTCAGCACCGCTCCTCCGCTGTTGCCGGGAATAAAAGGGCAGGCCCCAGTTTCCTAATCTGAATCCAGATTATCGTCGAACACTATCAGCACAGACCTGGAGCACAGACACACAAAGCCTGGGGCAGGGGAGGTGCAGGCACGGCTCTGGCAGGTAGAACTTGCACAGTCCCGCGTTGCCCTGGCTCCGGGGACTGGGTGGTGAAGGTATGGACTTGCCTCAGTTTGCTCAGACCTGTTTCTAGTTGTTTATGCAAGAAAATCTGAAGTGCCTGTTTATTTGCAGACATTGTTCATATCAGTAAGGTATGGCTTTGTCTTTAATTTTAACGAGGTATATAAGTGTAAGTGTTTGTCAAATTAACAGTTCAAAAGCCAAAATCTTTAGAAAAGGTTAAATTACCAATTTGCCTATTCCTGGTGAGTGAGGTGGACAGCAGTTAATCGTATCTACTATTTGTATAGCGTTATTCAGACAAATTACAATAAATATCATTATTATGTGTGTAATCCAGGGGAGGAAAAGAGGTCTCAGTGAGGTCAAACAAGAGGAGAGCCAGCATGTGTGAGGTCAGTCTTCCAAGTATTAATATTTGGCACATGAAAACAACCCAGGGATTCTTAATTTTATTTTTCCCCAGAGATACTGAACATCTACAGCTTGCTTTGAAATTGCCAGGAACTCAAGAATTTCTGAAAATCAGTTCATATTTGTCACTCAGTTTTACTTCTAAATAGACATGTAACTTCTGGTACTGCAGTTTGAGCCAAGCAACTTGCATACAGAGAATTCACACCTAGCTCTTCTGGGATTAGAAACTGGGATCCATGATTGAAAATAATGTTTACAACCAGGTTTATTGTAAAGTTTCTGGTTATCTGGGTGTGACAGGATGAGAACAGTAGCTTTGCTCCATTGCTGTGTTTGAATGTGCCAGTTTATACTAGTTGCCTTGCATTTTTTTTTTTTCTCATTTTCTGATTTTTCCGGCTCACAGCTGCAAAATAAAAGCTGTCTGTGGGGTCTCTACAATACAGCTTTGCTGAGGCAAAGCTTCTTAAGCCTCTGACATGTCATTCTCATTTGGCTCATCTCTTGCTAGTGAGAAAAGCACTCCGCATTTGGGGCTGAGACTCTACACAAGCCTCAGGGAAAAGCCAACACTCTTGCATTCCAAGGGGCTGGATGAAGCAAATGGCACCATATCCCATCACACAAGAGCACCCAGCTGTAACCAGCACCCACACTGCACCTCCAACCCATGTCTAGGTGAGTCAGTGTCACAGAATACCAGTTGCCTAGCGGAATGAAGCAAAGAATGTCCTTCATACATCACCAGCTGAGACCAGGGGCTGCAACCTTTTGGGAACACCCTCCATATGGACATCAGCCTGGAACTGGAGTGTTCCCAAATACTTGAGGAACCCCTCTGAGCCCTCAACCAAGGTGCCTTGCTGGCCACCCCTTTCTAACCCAAGTACTATGTCACTAATTTCCAAGACAGTTCTCCTTGGATCAAATAACTTGTGTGAAATCTGATGTTCCATGTTACTTTTACAATACAATTTAATTAGTATCGCCATAGCTCTGTGGCTATAGCTGGCTGCTTTCTTTAGGGTCTTCTAAGGCAGGGCATAGGCTTCTGTGGATACAGATCCAAGTGAAATCAGGCTCACTTCTTTGGCTGCATAGGGCATGTCTAAGATCTTTCCATTCCTTCCCCACTCCCCAGGATACTGACAAAATTTTGCAGAGAAGCCTGCAGAGCACAGTGTGAACTAGATCTGCTGCACAACAGAGCTTATTAGTGCAGCTTGCCAGTCTCTTCCAAATATCACAGTTGTCTCCACATTTTGAAAAGCAATTAAAATCAACAGCACGTAACATATTACAGCTGTAGTAAACATTTCCCTTGGCCATGGCAAACAGCCCTGGGAACTCTAAACTGCAAACAACAGCCCCTCCTCCTGTTTGCAATGGGGATACACATTTAGGTTCAACTCTGCAAAAACTGTTTTTCTCCCTATTTTTCTTTTTTTGACCTTTTTAAGCCACCTGAGAAGCCATAAGCTCCAGATTATTGCATGTAGAAAAATTAAGTTCCCTTAGCAAACTGGGGCTCATTATTCTGGAGTTTATGAAAAGCATAGACTCTAGTAGAAACAAGTATTAATCATGGATTGCTGAGAGGGATGCACACCCTACATAGTATTCATTTCTCACTGGCTACAGGTCTATCTGGTTAATCCCACACACTGATATTCATTAGCTAAATGAATACACCCACAGCCAAACAGCATGAATTTGCGGGGTTGTTAGTTGGCATAACTTCAGTGACTGTTAACAAGCCTTCACTCTTTATGTACCAGTTGTCAGTCATAGCCCTGTTCGTGATTTAGAGGAGCGATAACTGCTATCATCATCTTGCAAATAGAGAGATAAAAGGAAGAAGCATAGGGCTTGTCTGAGGCTGCTGCGGAGCCAGCAACTTAAAATATGACCGCTCTAGGTCTATACTTGCAAATGTAAATTGTCTGATGGCATTGACCTTTTCTTACTGGTCACAACTCCTGTGAGGTGCCTTAGGCCACAAACAGAGCCTGTATTTGAAAATAATTTTTAAAGAATAATGAGCTCTCAGAGCCTGTGTTAATTTTAAACTAGGTATTGCCACAGAAATGTGTCATGTCTCATGATGTATTATCCTTTTGCTCTTTGATGAATTCTTTCTTCTTGTTGGGTTTACAATTAAGTGTCTTGCAGGAGATTCCCGATTTTGACTGTTTTTGCTGTTTACTTGTCAGGCATTGCAGGAATTAGACTGCAGGAGGGTGATTTGTTCGAGGAGGGTGAGCACCACACCCAGCTGTTCCCTCACACACCTCAGAGCCAAAGCAACCCTTATAGTGGGGGTAAGTGCTGAATTTCATCACCTGCACTACAGTCTGTGTTTGGGGCTGAGCTGGGGCAGAGCTTGGATTGTAAATTTACAGGAATCTTGAGTTGCTGTTAGGATAGCCGAAAATCCAAACAAAGGCAGTTTCTGAAGCCTGCATAAACCCATCGATTTACTTGAAATTTTTTTGACAGTGTAAATCTTTGAAGAAGTTTGAACAGGTTGTGTCTTTATAACCTTTAAGTAAAATTTCAGAGACTACTAAGGACACAAAGCACGGCTCAGAAAGATCTCATCCCTGTCACATTTTGAACACATTACGGATGAAACTTAACGGCTGTCGTGTCTTTGGCCGCAGCCGAGCAGCAGGCCGTGGGCAGCCCGCAGGCCAGCGCAGGCACTCTGCCGCACGGCCCCGGTGCCGGCTGCCGGCCGTGCCCCTCTAGGACCGGGATACTGTGGGATGCCCCGGGATACCCGGGCATACTCTGGGATACCCCGGCATGGCCCGGGATACCCGGGCAAACTCTGGGATAGCCCGGCATGCCCCGGGATACCCCGGCAAACTCTGGGATAGCCCGGGATACCCCGCGCCCAGAGAGGGGCCGCGGCTCTTTCCGGGGCGCCCCCTGGCGTCCGCCATCCGCCCGTCCGGGCCACAGGCCCCGCCGCGTTGTGCTCTCCGGTGTCAACGGGGTTCCGCATTCTCAAGCGAGTGTTTCCATCACTCTTCCCAGGTATATGGAATGTTCTTGCTATCACAAATTGCGATGTCCTCAGATCGCTCTAGCCTTTATCTTGCCCGACTCTCCTATGCCAGGCATCCCTCTGGATCACTCCCCTCTGCGGTTCCAGGAGTGCTGCTTGCGCTGTCACTTAACAGTGGATTTATGAAAGCATACATTTCACTTTGTTTACAGCAAAGTGTCTCGTGGGACCAGAATTTAATATTTTAACCCTGTTAGGAAATGATAAAGGGAATTACATTATGGGGGGGGGGGTGTGGGGTGGGGTGTGTGTATGTGTTGTTCTGCAAAGGGGAAGTTTGGAAAAGGCTTTAAAACTCTTCCAGGCATCAGAGGAAAAGAGTATCTCAATAAATATAAACGAAGTGAGAAGAAAAATTGTGCAAAAAATTGCTCTGAAGGTGGCAGTCACTTAGATATCCTTGGCTCTCTCGAGGGCTGCGTACCTCTGCTCAGGGTTGTGATCGATTTGTGCAGGCCGGGATGACAGCTGGAGGGAGCATTCAGAACCTTGCTTGGACTGAGAGATTTTACCCAATTCCTTCAGGAAGTACCAGCTCGGTTCTGTCCAGTCCATGACAAGGCTCAGGCTGTGGGGTAGGAGGGTGTTTCTGACTGCCCTGATGTATTTTTGGGGAGCCCAGGGTGGAAGCAGTAATGTGAGGAACTCTGGAGGACCATGTCACTGTGGTGTTCTAAGACCTACTAGCCTGATCCTCACCTAGCAAGCCTAAAGCTACCTGGCTTGGTGAATTCCAGGGGACAATACCAGGACTAGCTACTTAATGGAAAGGATATGTTTATGGCATTTATCAGTTTCTTGCTCTTCTTTCTTTCTCTGAATCCCGTTGTTATTTTATATGCAAATTTCACATCACTTTAATTTGTTACCTTTCTAATTTGACGAGTCCTAGTTTACTTAATCTTCTCTGTAAGAGTGGTGATCCATGTATTTAACTATCCTTCATGCCCTTCTTACTTGTGAATGGCAATAATCAGCTCAGAGTCCATAATTTCATACATGAAGCTGGAATTTTTTCTCCTTGAGCATCACTTGACGTGTAACTGCAATAAACAGTAGTGCAGGCAAATGAGAGGGAGCAGAAAAAAGCAACAGGAGTGGAAAAGTGTGGGATGCTGCCTTCTGGGGGCAGTGTGCGCTTGTGTAATTACAGTAACTGTGATCAACTGCATTTCTCAAGTGCAAACACAAGGTGGTTGTTTCAAGAATTCCTCTTAGGCTGGAACTACCTCCCCACAGGATCTAGTCTGGCTCTTTACACCTCCTGTACTCATTCACGGTAGGGCTGTTATTTGAGTAATTAAGTAAATCCTTCCTCTTCCTGCAACTTCCACTTCCCAGAGTCTTGTCTCTTTTTACTTTAACTATCTTTGGAGTAATTTTTTTCTCAATACAAAGGCATGTTGATTTTTCCCTTTTTACCTCCTCCTAGTAGAGGGCTACTTGAAGGGATCCTACAGAAATACCCTTTGTGGAGGCCAGGCTTTCAGTAAAGATTGTCCCAGCAACCTGCTAAAACCAGTGGTCAGAGGTTTGCCTGCCTGTCCTGTGACAGAAGCAAGTGCCATCTTCAGCCTGGGAAACCCTAATTCACGTTAAACTTCTGGGTGCTGAAAGGTAGACTTCGGGGTCTTTGATGTCTCCTCTTACAGTATATACACAATATATAGCATCATTAATGTCTGAAAACACAAGAAATCAATAATTGACGTAGGTTTGATTGTTGTAGTACAATGCTTAGAAATGTTCTGCAGTAGGTGCTGTCTGAGATGGATACAAAAGGAAGGAGTACCTCATAGCTAGCCCAGCCTGATGTTAAATTTGCAGTAATTTTCAGGGAAAATTACTTAAGTGAATTATGATGGCATCATGGGGTATGCTTCTGCATTTGTTCTTGTGCTTTTCCCACTCCTTTTTATATGTAATATTAAAAGGCTGTTTTAAATAGGTTCTTATAAATTAAATTTGAATATGTGTACTTGGCTATCTTGTATAAATCAGGAATTGTCCTCAAATATATTAGAGGATATTTGTCATTTCTCCTCTAAATAATTAAAAAATACCAAGAGATAAAGATAATTTCCTAACTGCCAAAAATCTTTTTAACCTGGTAAACTGAACCTAAATAATGGTTTCTGATTTCACCATTGAGGTAAATGATACAGAAAAGGGAGAGAGAAATTTCTTCTGAGTCCCTTCTTTAAATACTCTTTTGCCTTGATTAGGAGTTGTGCCTCTGTAATGATGTCCAGTCATGACTTATTAATGCAACTCTCTTATGATCTCATTGTATTGTTGTACATCACTACGTAAATACTTGCTGACCTGTGCAAATAAGAAGCCCTACTCCAAAGAGCTGTTTGCCACCAAGGAGGCACAAAAACTGTTCGGTAGAGGAAATTGTTCGTGGTAAGAAGGCAGGATCATCTGCTTCAAGGTCCTGTGGTATGGTTAGATTTTAACAAGGGAACACTGGCAAATGAGCACAAAGAGTTTTACAGGAGCAGAGGAGAGCAAAAGCAGAAGTTGTGGTGTCGAAAGTTGGACAGACAGACACACAACTGAAACTGATTGAAAGGAATGTAATTTTGCAGTGTGGGTAATTTATAACTCCTTAAACTGGAAGTGTTTTCTTAGCTAATTAAACCGCAGGATTAAAATGACCGTTGTGGATGTGGTTTTAATCCTCGGGCAGTCTAGAGATCTTGACAGCTGGGGTCTTTACACCTGGGCGAGGTCTGTGCGTTGGTGACGCAGCCCGCCCGGGGGTGCAGGTCGGGTCCCTTTGCCGTGGCTGTTGCCGCACTGGCGGTCAGGCTCGGCAGCGGCTCTGCAGGGCGAGCGCGGCCGCTGCCGCCAGGTGTCTCCCGACGGGGCTTTCCTGAGGCCGTCTGAGCATCTCGAGTTCCTGCCTAGTGATCACAACTCTTCCAGCGCAGCACGCAGCTCAGCCGGCGCTCTCCTCATCTTCTACTAACTTTTTTCGACTGTTAAGGAAGAAATTTGAAGCTATTTGGTTTGGACTGTCTTTCATAGCGTTATATACTGTGATCTCCTGATGACTTTCACTGTCTGTAGGTCTTGAGGTCTTGCCATACTTATGCATATTCAATAAATGCTAAATTGTGTTGGCGATGGATTGCAGTTTTTCCCACAGTGGCCTCTTTTTGCTTATGAGTCAGTAGTAGCAGAACTGTTCCAATAGTCACTGATACTTTTTCTCTTCCTCACCCTTCACTCAGATGTCCCACATCTGTTTCAGCTGTATGCAGCTTGCATCTTTTTCCCTGCTGCTTCTTAAATATTTACTGTTAGAAAATGTCCCTATAGAATAAATACGGAGTAAGTACTCAGCAGTGCTTCTCTTCCCTCTTGGTTGTGCTGGTGGACTTACATGAGGATGGGTCCCCACAAGTATCATTCCCAAAGGGCATGCCTGCTTCCAAGGTGGTGCTGAAAGCCACAGATGAGTCCTGAATGTCACTTGTCTTGTGCTCCTGTTCCTAAAACAGTTTCAGAAGTAAAAATAGTCCCAGAAGCAACACAGATGGACAAGGTGGCACACAAGCCCAGCATGTGCAGCATGTTATTGACTGAGCCCATGCTGGCATTTGGAGAAGTAATGCTGGAAACTTGAATTGTGAATGTCGCTGTTGCTGGGTCTTGTCTTTGTACCAGCCTAAGGCCAGCGCAACCACGTGTTGTGTGTTTGAGCAAAGCTTTATGCTAATGTGTTGTGAAGATAGACTTGAGGCAACCAAAAACCACTCATAATATATATCCTTTTCACTTAATACAGCATTTGCTATTGTTCTGGCTACACACTTTATAACCAACTAAGTTCTAGCTTGAGAAAGGCAGTGCAAACACAGGAGGCTAGATTCCAGTCTCTGGCATTGAGATAATTTCTGTAAGGTTTGGCCTGTTAGCTAGTGGACAGAGACAAATGAGTAAGAAATTTATTGCTCAAAGTGTGCATGACGTCCATGAGAAGGCCTCATCTCTAAATCAGCTGGGTGGTAATCGTAGCTCAAAACTGCGTCCATCACAGTTTTTCACATACAGAAAATACTGCTGATCTAGGCAGTCACCTTTGTGATATCAGTCTTTGTAAATATTCTTTAGAAAATGATAGAGAAAATTTCAGTTACCAAGAAATGCATACCATCCCAAGAGAACAAGAGGATTAGATCCTTGAGACAAAGGATGAAGGTATAGATTTAAATAAATTGGCAATGTTTAGGTTTAGAAAGCAGCTAAGTTGTTGACAGAAAAATATGAACACGATATGAAGCTCTTCTCAAAGCAAGAGCAATGGAATCCCATGGGAGTTTCAAACATTTTGTGTGTGTCTGTAAAACTACTAAGTTTCACTCTGAAAATGTCTTTCTAGTGATATGCAATATAACTAAGATTTTAACTCCCCTGTTCTCTCTTGCCAAAGGAAAGTGTGGGCCAGGAATAGGATTTTCAAGTCCTCAACTGGCATCATTAATTTATCAAATGAATTACCCCAGCTCCTGAGCCAATACCATCCCAGCCCTGGGCTTGAGGACCACTCAGTGGAGCCAGGGACAGTCCAGATTGTGCTTTCACCTACCCTGTGCATGTCTAGGAATAGACACAGATGCCAAAACTGATACAGATGTTAGTTCTGCAAATTTTAGTTATAGCCAGCAGGTGTGATTTCCACAGGGAGCTTGCTCTCCCCATAAAAGTGACAGCCGAATGTTACAGCTGCGTGGGATCACAGAGCACACATCCTCTTCCAAATTCATTCAGAAGCAAAAGCTAAATGGAGTTCGGCTCTTAATTGTATTGACAGCATTTATTTTCTCATGTAAACATAAAATGCTTTGTCACTCTCTCTCTGACACACCCACTAGCCTATCCTTATTTGCTGCAGGGAGCTCACTTTAAGTCAGTTCCTCCCTTTTGTTTCTGGATCCTTGGCCTTTACACATATTGTGTGTCTTGGAATATATATGTAAAACACCTTTCATCTTTTCTTGCACAGTTTATGGTATCTCCCTGCTTTTGTTTCCATTTGTGGGACTGCAGTACCTGCATCCACCTGGCCTATGCACCATCCAGTCGCATGAACACGTGCACACCTCAGCATGAGTCACCTTATCCACATCTTCATGACCGGAATCACGGTTCTGCTTCACGCGCTCACACGCACTTCTGTGATTTGCAAGCATTCAAGAAACAAACAGCCACGAGCTAGCATCTTATTCTGCTGCTGGGATGTATTTTTTTCACTGGTACTTCTCAAATGTAACATAAGGTCATTAAACATGGAAATAATACCTTCCTGTGCAGTACAGAAATTAGATACTTGAGGGCTTCTGAATGTGCAAATATTTGTGTTTCCGCACAGTCAGGTGTGTTTGCCTACTGCCCTTCAAAGGCGGGAAGTCTGTGTCACTGCAGACTCACAGTGGTGGATTCTTAATGGGGATCCCAACCCAAACCGACAGATGCTGGGTGTAATTTTTTTAACCTGTCAAGAACCATCTTTTTTTCTTTTGCATTTTATTTTTATTAAGAAGATACAAGGAACAAAGTACACTCAGAAGGAGGCATAGAAAGCAGTAGCAGTCACAGCCACTCCACAGAAAAGAGACGCAGGCACATACGAAATGTTTAGTGAGTTTTTAATTATGAATGGGACTCCATGCTGAGGCATAATTTTGGGGAGAAATCGGATGAGAGCTGCGCATTTAATTCAGAGTGGCACCACTGCATTACCTTCACCCAAAATCAAGATCAACAGGAAAGCATCTGTATCTGTTCATGTTGGAAGAGCAACCTGAATTCTGCCTTTCCATGACAGCTGCACTCCCATGAGGTCATGAGAGAGCCACTGTCCCACTCTGCCTCATTTCTCTCATTGTAAAATATTATTTACTTCACTTATTCCCACAGGTTTTGTGGCTATAATGGGGAGTGTAAATCATTATTTTACTATTGCTCTGGCTGAGAAATCAGGCCTGTCTTTCTCTGTTCATTACACACAGGCAGAACTGAAACCTGGAGAAACCAGAGTCCAGCTGCTGGGTGGAGGTTTTGCTGTGGTTCCCAAATACCCTCTTGCTGCTCTTGTTGGCTCAGGCTGTGTTTGTAAACATTCACAGGCCCTCTCCTTTGGATTGTTCCTTGGAGCCAGATTTTCTTTTGATGTGAAACAGGATGTGTGTGTTAATTAATTTATTTTACTCGGGGTAGGAAATTACTGCCAATGTTCTTTGAAGAGTCCTGTGAGCCATCTCTCCCCTCATGTAAACATTCAGGCAATTTTGGTTAAAATGTTTATTTTTTTTAAATGATGCATAAATGTTAATCTGGCTGTTTTACAGTGGAGAGGTTTTACAGGCTCTCTTAAAAATGTCAAGGTCATCTTTAAACAGTTACTGTTTAAACGAAGGAGGTGAAACACTGAACCAAGAGGATTCAAAGATGAAAAAAATGAAAACCAGTATTTTCTGCTAACAGGTGTTATTTGAGAGTTTTGTGCTGGTGAAAGTGATGGTGAAATACTCTGGAGACATTGCTTCTGCATCTACTCCTTTGTACTTGTAGTGTGGACATTGTTAGTGAAAATATACCCTTCCTGCCTTAGTCCTAAATTTGAAAGGACTTCTGCCTGGTGATGACAGGAAAGCACAGGCTCTGTAAATGTTGACTTCCTGAGAGTGCCAGGAGGGGCCAGTTCATGCCAATTTTGGCAGTGACGTTTGTGCTGTGGAAGTACACAACTTCATGGCTTATAATGGACCAGGAGCTTTGATGATTAAATGTTGCTTGTAATGTCTCCCAGATTCAGAGTAATCTCTCAGGATAAAAAGGTTTGAGAATCCCAGTGCTGGATGATTCTGTCATGTTACATATAATTCAGTACTGCCATGTGGGCAAGGGGCACAGGGTGTTCCTTGTCAAAACCAAAAACTTTCAAACTGCAAGTTTAACAAAATTAATAACAAACCCCTGTATTTTTAAAATAACTTTGTATTTTTTGTGCTAACATTAAATAAATCTGGTTATGGTTTGATGTTTAATTGGTAGGGTGCTATGATTTGAGAGTTAAAACTGATCAGTCTATGACATGCTACCAGACATGCACAGTATTTTACCAAACAAGACCAGACAGATGCCTTGTTCTGAGCAGACTGCAGTTTGAGATTGATCCATCAATATACTATATGACAGTAAATCCCCCAAGGGAATGATTTGGTCTCTCTGTAATCTCAAGAGTCTGCACACACTTCAGGGTATCTTTGGTCTCTAGCACTCTTATTCTGGGACAATAATCCACAGCCATTTAAATCAAGATCTAACAGAAACTTCAATGGAAGAAGCTTAGTATCTCCCCAAGGACTGTGCCATAAATTCAACTGAGATGACAAGAGGATGGAATTGCAAGACGGATAGTGTGAGATACATTAGTTTATCTTAATTTGAATTGAATTCAGATAGAGCTAGTACTAGCCAAATGTTGTGATGACTTTGGTTGTGAGAGTTAAACTGGAGGTTTTCCCAGTGATCTGTGCCCCATTTTAAAAAACAAAGAAACAAAATTTGTTGCAGCTGGCACTAAATGGAAGTCTTTTCTTTCAGCAGTAGCAATAGATCGCATTGACTGATCACCAGAAACCAAACTGCTCATTTCTCATTCCATTTGGTTACGGGTGAACCCCAGCAATGAGGGAGTTACTTGTTCATATTCTTCTCAACACTCTGAAAGGCAGCATTCAGCTCATGTGGCCTGTCCATCCATCATCTTTTTTGCAGTATTAGCCTTTCCTTTGACAGGGACCTTATTTTAAAAAGAGGGAGACTCCATTCCAGAATATGGCATTAATTTTCAGTATTCATTCAGTAATCAATACCATTCATGTATAATTCCATACAATATTTTAAGTTGATGGAGATATCTGGGATATAGGGAGAAATCTGTGCTCATCCTTTACGTAACAGTCATTGAGTCATGCCATCTTGTTTAAACAAACAGTGTGAATCTTAAAATAGCCCCTGAACATTCCACTGCGATGGCCATATTCAAATGAATGTTCAAGATGTTTCCCCACTATCGTATACCCACAGAGTAACCCTTCAGTGACAGGAGAGCTGCCTGGAGTCACTGTTAAGCTAAACTGGGCACTGGTCATATGGATCTGTTCACTTCCTCTGGTGAAGCAGGAAAATCTGTTTCTCTGTCATCCATCCACCAAGGGAGGCAACAGAAATGAAATGTTTTGAGACTAACCTCATCTGAGGGTGATTTTAGCATACCAGTTACTGTTACTGGATAGTTATTAAAGGAACTTGTGGAACATGACCTTGTTGCCATATAAGTGGTGGGAAACCCTGCTCTTCACCTGATTAACAATTGACATTGGCCAGTTTCAAGAAGACAGAAGTGAAAACTTGGGTTTTTAAAATGCATTATTATTAATATTCTTATAGACACAGAACTAGAGGAGGTTCTTATTGCTCACATTATTTGTCCGACTTTCATAATCCTTTCTGTTTTCTATAGGTCTTATGGATAAATTCCAAACGATAATTTAGATGTGATAAAAACATAAATATGTTGTAAAACAGATCAGTTAAGAGAGCAGCCAGTAGACATTGCAGCTCAGCATTCAAAAATTGTTTAGTGATGTCTCTCTAGCAAAGAAAGTTTCCAAGAGGGGTCTGGAAAGGTGAGTCTTTTGGAGCTCACTCAGTTTCTAACCTAGAGCTCAGGCTAGTGTTGGAAGGACTTGGATTTTCATGAGATGAGGAACATAAAATCAGGCTGCTGTAGCCCCTTCTATATGGCTCTGGGGGTGAAGTACTCAGCTCTTCAAGACTATCCATGTGTTGTCTTCCACTAGGCTTTGCCTATATCACATGTAGTTGTGCAGGAATCCAGAACAGCCTGTGAAATCCGTCAATAAAACTGATATTAATCCCTCATTAAGGTAGGATAAGGCTCTAGAGAAAAGATTGCGTGGAGTGAGCTTATGCCAGTTAAATATGCTGAATATGTACCAAATGCTTCCCTTTCCTAGTTGGGGACCTAGCCCGTGCTTCTGGAATCCAAAGTTGCAAGCACTTCAAGCTGAGAGGAAAATACCTCATGTCTAGGTGACTTGGAAAAATCCCAGTGAAAGGCATGTGTCCCCATGGCTCACTAGGGGGGGACTGGAGAAGCAGGCAGCTGCCAGCAGGTCCACAGAGCCTGCCCAGAGGCACCCAGGCACTGAGACCCTGCCAGACCACAGCTGCCCCCTCCTTTGTCTGAGCTCCTGAGACAGTGACCCACAGCACTAAAGAGCAGAGATGTACAGAACACGGCTGGCCACTTGGACATGCTACCTACTGCCCCTGTCTCGTAACAGTAGAAAGCACTCAGAGACATTAAAATAGAACAAATTTGCAATGAGATCAGGTTATATGTTTTATGAGCCATATAATTAATATGCGACACTCAGAGCCATGGGATATTATTGACTTAAATAGCTTAGTAACTATCAAAAAGGATTAGGCGTTGACATGAAACAGAATAGCATGTGCACTGACACAAGCTAGGATCAAAATTACAGGGGCTACCAATCCTGGTGCTTCAGGGCATATTTTGATCATCAGCTTGGGATCAGGAGGAAAGCCACTCTCTAATCAAGAAGCGAGGAATATGCACGTGGGTCATAGTTACACGGATTTCTTTATTGGCCTGCTTTGATTCCTTTCCCTTTTTCTTCTCTGTCTTCCTTTCATACCCTTCTCTTCCCCCTCCCTTACATTTATCATCTGGAATAGGTCACTACTGAAGACAAGACACTAAACTAGATGGATGGCTGAATAGTCCCTACTAATAGGGTAATTTAATATTTGCTTCTCTCCAGAAGTCTATCGTTTATTTCAAATATAAATTTTATATTCATTCACTAAAAAGTTCCTCTCTTTCCAATCTTCTTTCTATGCATGCTACTTTTTATTTTTATCAGCCTCACTTACAAATCCTCAGAGGCAGCAGATGAATGTCAGTTTGGGAGAAGGAAGAGAACAACCAGGCACATTAAAGAAAATTGATTTTCTTGGTAGATGCTCAACAATGGCATAAGTGAAAAACAAAATTTGAGATTTTGTATAGCCAACATGAATAATCACCTATGAAAATAAGGGGGTTTTCTTCTGTGAACATGAATGTAAGTCTGTGAACAGTCATGATAAAATAATGCTTGATTTAGGTAACTCTTTGCATCTTTCTTTTTAGATTCAGAAGCAAAATAATAGTTAAGAATTTCAAAACTTTTCCTCACCTGCCAAAAAAATCCCCCACTTTAAGATGATGGAATATTTCACACAATTTTAGATGTCTGGATGTTTTATTTTGCATTTTCATTTGTTACTATACTGAAGTAGTGTCAGGAAGCCCCACACAATAGCAGGGCAGGTTGAATTTTATGCCCTGTAATATCCTTGTGAGAGATAAGACCTACTTGGAGTCACTCACTTTAAAGAGGCAGGCTGGAGAGCAGAGGCATAGAGAGGAAAATTGGTTGATTCTTTGTGGGACCCCAAGTTAATAGCAGAAACCCAGAAAATGTCTATTTAAAAAATATGCCTACTCATTTTCTTTACTGCATGTTCCTTTTTCGCTTCTTGCTTTCAACCTCCCAGACTGATTTCTAGCTCCACCTATGCTTACCCTTCCCAAGTCCTTTACTTTTGCTAACACCCTCTCTTCATATCTGGTACTAGCCAGCACTGCTTCACTCAGCACAGTGATACATGCTGCCCTTGGGCTTGTTCAACCTTGCTGGAAAGATGCTATCATGCATCTTCTCCAGCATCCTTCCTATTTTCCACAGTGGTTTGAATTCCAGTTAGTTTCTGTGAACTAATTTTTTAGTCCTTCACTCTGCTTCCCTAAAGACCAATGCTTTTGTGTTACTGCCTTCCCACAGACTTTCTTCAACATACCAAAGCTGACCTTAGGCTCCATGGACAGATGGGGCCTGATCTGAAGTCCATTAACATCAGAGGAAATGTCCATTTACGCCCATGGGCTTTGCATTAAATCCTTTGCATTTTACTTACTTTCTTTAGTGCCTCTTACTCAGCTCCAGTTATTAAAATCAGATTAATACCTCACAAGATCCCTGACAGTTCAGAGTACTGTATAAGCCAAACTGTGCTACTTCAAAGATAGAGACCAAAACTGCTACTCTGCTAATGTGAAATCTGCAGCTGGCTAATACTAAAAGCAAAGCATTACTTCCAGATTTCAATCCTGCATAACTCAGGTCAGGATCTCACTTACTGTTCATTAGCTGAATCTCCCATTAGTAGTGCACAAGCTCTCAAAACCATTTCTTACTGTTAAGATATTTTCTGGTCCCTGCAACATTATTCTGACCAGGCACCATCCAGATTCACCTCTGTTTGCAGTTTTGCTCTCAGTACAAGTAGACTGGAATGTCAGCCAGAACATCAATATTTCTTTCTGTTGACACAATACTCTCTTATCCATATTGCCACCCCTCCTCCTGCTTCATTTTGTCTACATTCCTTTTAAAAACTCTACTCTCATAATTTAGTCTCCCACTCAGTACTTGGTTTAATCAAGTCTGTCACTCAATTTATATCCCACTTCTCACTTAACACAAGTTTCTCAGTTAGCAATCTGTTTCTGTAGCACTTGCTATGCGGAACACATGGTTAGCTTTTCTTTACACGCTTGCTCCTCTGTTCCCTTTCTGATTTCCAGACCTCACTTTTCCTTGTAACACTTGAAGATGAGAAACGTCTTCTTCTGTCTCCCTCTTTTTACATTCCTCGTGTATTTTTATGAGACCACTGCAATCAGAGCTTCTTAAATATCATTGGGTGCTTTGTGTAGAGCACAGAACACTCCTTGAGTCCAGTTAAAACAGTTTTCAAGTGCAGAATAGCTCTCAGTTTAATACATAGCTTTAGGTAAACCTCTCCTGTTGCTGTACTTTTTTGTCATGGCTCAACCACTTTCCTCTGCATAAAAGTAAGATTCGCTCCCTCTGGCTGCTTATTCACTACAGCATGCTAAAATTTGGTCCTAATCCTCCACTCTCAGTTTTGTGTTGTGGAACAGAGCCCTGTTCCAGTTGCTCTTTACATTTTAACATCAGGGAATGGGTTGCATATTTCCTGATGACATCCCCTAGCGCAACCACAGCACAAATTTAACAGCTCACTTTTCCTGCACAAAGGACATCTAATGTCATTTTGGATGGTGGAAATGCCGTGCAGGTTGTGTATCAGCAACATTGCCCACCTCTGTATATATAATCTCCCACTTGAATTTCATGTTATCAGCCAATTCCCCTGGTAAGGACCATGGGTTGTCAAACTGCTTTCTTCCTTGGCTGCAGCTGTTCTGTTAAAGAAACTGGTGGACCACCAAAGGAGGCTGTTGCAGCAGTTTTATTTTGGCAGGAGACTGATCAACTGATACCTGGTGGATAGATCATTTGTTGGTTCTGTGAACTATACAGCTGTGTCAGCAGGTTTCCAGGTTTAAATGCTGGCATGGTGTAAGACACAGAATGCTCTTGTTTCATAATCACCTTCTAGAGGTATTGCTTTGTTGTAATGCTACTGTTATGTTGTCCTACTTTTGCTATCTACTTTCTGCATAGGCTGAGGGAATTTTTGCCCACTGCATCACTTTGGTGTAGTCTTTGCAGCACTGGGCTGGCTGCATTTAACCTGGAGACAGGGAGCAGGGGGGATATGCAGGTGGCTGCTGTCACTGCTTTTCATATGATTGAATAACATGATGATTTCATAGTCCAGACACGGCGCAGAAATATATGGTACTTATACAGTACTCTTAATTTTCAGATCAGTTTAATGCTACTTCTGGCTTATGGTACACTCATCTGTCTCTCTGAATGTTCTTAACACAGCCTGCACTCCCAGTCACGCAGGAGAGGCCAGTGCAGCCCTTCCCTCTCTGGCTGGATCAGTGACTGCCCTATATAAATCTGCATATTAAGCAGATTTGGCAATTGTTCAGACAGAGACAGACTCACTTAAGTAAAAGGAGAAAACAAACTTGCTTATGAAGGCACTGCAGCAGCACTCAGATGCTGTGCTAGTAGAGACAGCACAGAGGCTGGTTTTGTTTTCTTTTGTAGTTGGGATACTGATGATTTCTGTTTGTCTTCTGCGTCCAAGTCCCATCACCATAAACCACGCGTGTGTGCGAATGCCGGTTCTCACTCTAACAGTTTCAAGACATTTCGCATGTTACCGCTTTACCTCTGCACCAGATGGTTCATTTCCTCGGGGACTTCCACACGCGTCCCCAAGGTCGGGCAGCCTGACAGCGCTCGGGAGCACAGGGCCCAACTTTGAGGTGGATCCGCAGAGACTTAAGGCCCCGCTTCCCCCGCTCGCGGGCGGCAGCGCAGCGGGCCGGGTTCCCTACGCTGGGTGCCGGGCTCTTACTGCGGTCGGGACGGGCGGCGGCGGCCGGGAGCTGCCGCCTCTCCCTCCCCGCGCACGGAGCGGCCGGAGCGAGCCGGGCGGTTGCTACCGGCGGGCCGTGGCACGCAGGGGCCGGGTGGCCCGGTGTTAGCCCCGCTGACGTGCGCCCGGGGGAGGGCGGCGGAGGCGGCGGCTCCCTCTTCCCTCCCCTCCCGCCGCACGCAGGAAGCTTATCCGGCCGCGGCTGGCCCGGCGCCCCTC